>CM069906.1:23206081-23393273 GCA_036172215.1 Camellia granthamiana | reverse complement strand
AGCCCGGTGTATGCAAAATAGATGAATGGATGCAAACATGCGAGTATAAGGATGCTAATTGAAATGTGCCCTAATCTAACCATCATAAGCTGGTAAATAAAAAGGAGAATGACGTGGGGTTGGAAGACATGCATCACACACACGCACACTTATTACACAATTGCGCCCTCGCTCGGAGGGTCCGAATAAATAGTACAGAACCGAAATGAATAATAGCTACGGCTAATTATTACACAACTCTAATTAATCAACCAATTAACTAAATAAGCAAATAAACTGTCATGCAAGCTACATAGAATGGACTGCCTTAGCTCTGTTTCGAATGATAAAGGATGCATGCATGCTCGAGTTGCCTTGTCGGGAAATCCATCGCGATGCCTCGTCTCGCCTTTGTTTGCAATTGATTTCAGAAACTTGCGCGAAGCTCCAAAGAGATGAAATTCCACCCTGGGAAGCTGTGGGAAGGCTGCTGACCAACTCATGGCTCAGGAGACCACCTACCGACCACCCTTGGTGGTGAAGACCAGAAAAGGTGGTCGGCCTGCCAGAAAACCTGGTCGGCCGACCAGTTCATTCTCCTGGTTTCTGTTTTTTCTGCAACAAAGGCAAGAGAGAGAGAAGGCAAAGTATTTTCAACATATGTGTGCCCGACCACTCTCCCCATCATTGCACGAGCTCTAGGGAGTGTAGTCCTCGATCCTCATGTCACCAATCACGCATCCCGATGTATGATGGCTGAGGAGTTGAATTGCACGACTCAATATGGAATGAATGCACATATGAACAATGGCATACTCAATGCACATGGATTATATGGCATGCATACACAATGCACTAACATACGCAATGTTACGAACGAGGCATATGCAATGCAATGATCAAACATGCGATAACATAGACTAAAAGGCATACACAATGCAAGATGGACTTAAACCAAGATGGATGGACCTCAGCCATATCCAAATCAGTGGCCAATATGATGAAAATGAGGCAACAAGGTACATGCAAACATGCACAAATGCAAGGGGCCAAACCTAAGGCACAAAATGCAACTCTACCAAAGCATGGAAAGGATGAAAGATGACATATAATAACACATGTTCCAGCTCTGAAATGGCATACAAAATGGTCCCAAATCATGCAAACAACTCATGTTATGCATGTTGAATGGCTCAAGTACCGAAACTAGTGAAGTGCATTACACTAGAGGTATGCAAAGCGATTCTCAAATGACCAAACTAGCCCCAAAAAGTCCCTATGTAGGCCCAAAACAGTGGCAAAATGGACTAAAATAATGGCTTGAAATGCACAAAAATGAAGCTCATGCAATGGCCCATAAATGAGGCAAACAAGCACAACTCTCAAATACATCTAAAGAGTGGAAAACATGGGAATATGGCAACCTTGTATGCTCTAAAATATCATGCACAATGATGCTAAAACATGGAAACACCTCAATTTAAGCATGCAAGAGGCTTCAAAACTCAAGGCTAGGCAAGGGTATTGCACTACAACCATGCTTAGCAAGAATCATTCGACCAAGAGGCCTAAAAACAAAGCTAAGGCAGCCCAAAATATGGATAAAATCAGTTTAGAACATGGCCAAAATATGCTAGAATCAAGGGCCAAAACAACATGCAATGTAAGCTAGTGAGCATGGATTACACTACAAGCCTATGAAGCATTTAAGAGACCACTAAACCAGCAAAAGACAGAGGTATGACATGCCAAATAATGCCCAAAAAACCACTAAAAAGTGATCAACACATGCAAGAATGACATGCTCCTTTGGCCAAAAAATCACTGAAGAGGATTATTCCACACATGCAAGAGGCACACCCAAGATGACAAAACCAACTATGGAAAGAGCCTAGGCAGGCCCTAAAAACCACCAAAAAGGGCCTGAACCAAGGTTAGGAAGTGTGGAAATAAAGGCTCCTTTGGAAGGCCAAAAATGCCAACAAACAAGACAAGGAGAGAGAGGGTCACCCCTCTATGATTTTGGCCCTCAAAATAGCATGCCAATCACTGAAAATCCACTGGATTTCAGTGGCTAAAAGGCCAAGCAAAGATCAAAACAATGGCCTTAAGGCATGACTCAAAACAAGACCAAATAGAGCATGCAAGAGGGTAGATGACCCCCAACACCAAAAGAGTCTTTAAAAAACATGAAAATCATTTAAAAATGAAGCTTTTTTCAGTTGACAAAAAAACTCAAATATGCATGCAAATATGGCTAAGAGTAGGATTAAAATAAAGCTTAAAAAGGGAAAAGATGAGTTACCCTTGAAGCTCAGCAAAACAGCACACTTCTAGACCAAAAACCCAACCTTTAACCTCTAAAAACAACCTCCAAGAACCTCAAAGCAATGGTGGAAGTGTGTGGCTAGGAGGTGTAGTGCAAAGGGGCCAAGAACAATACACTTTAGAGGTCAAAATAGAGAGACATAGAGAGATGTGTATGGTTTTGCCTTAGCAAATTTATGAACCATGGCAAAGGAGGGGGAGGCCTTCCTTTATAGCCAAAACAGACCAAAGCTTCTCAAAGAAGCTAAAAAACAAGGGCAAAGATCCTCCATACACGTGTATGGAGGATGCAGTCTGTGCCCCCCAGCTGGCAACAACTTACAGAGACAAAACTGGAGGGAGCAGGCCGACCAGTTCAGGTGGTCGGCCGACCACTTTCCCTGGTCGGCCGACCAGGTCAAAAGGGTCAACTCAAAAAAAGCTGGTCGGTGGTCCCATTTGGTGGTCTTCCAAGTGAATGCAAGCTAGTGATGTGGTGGGAGACCAGTAAATGTGGCCCAAAAACCAAGAAAACCAGCTTCCCGACAAGAAAATCAGAAAACCGACAGGTGGGGAGAAAAGTGGTCTCCAAGGAGAAAAGGTGGTCTCCCACCCTTGTACCACCTCCCAAACAAGGAAAACAAGGTCCATACCAAAAATGAACAAAGACGGATGCAAAACGAGGGTTCGGGGGTCAAAACGCGCAGCCGGGGTGCCCTGAAAACAGGCTGTTAAGCATCGAAAGTGGCGTGCGGCCACAAAAGGCGGTCTCCCGGACCATAGTGTCCCTCTAGACAGAGGAAACAAGGTGTGCCCCAAACACCGTGCCAAACGGAGAATGTTAAGCGGTCCTGAACTGAGGCGCGCGGCCGACGGCTCCGAAAACCGGAAACGAGTCTCCAAATGGGAACAGCCTACGACCACGAAAAGTAGCCTACGGCCACTAAGAGATGGTCTACGAGACCTCTCCCTCCCTTCGGGAAGAGAAAACAAGACCTGCTCCGCAGACCGAGTCGAAGCACAAAAGGATCTCGAGGCCTGGAGGCAAGGCTCTCAGCCGAAACTCCGAAACCTCAGAATGAGCACAACATGCGCAATCACCGAGCGCTCAATTGATGACATCTGAGTCTTAAGGTCGGTCAAAAATGGGGTGTCTACACTTCTTTAATTGATTTCTTGCAAAAACGAAGGGTTAGACTTGGAGAAAAAGCTGAATAAAAGAGAAGTTCAACAAACACGTAGAGTTACACGGCAACCTGGTTCACCCTTCCGTCGGGGAATAGGGTCTAGGCGATCTTCGTCCTGGCCAAATTCCCAGTTGCCTTAGACATTGACCATTACGTCGTCCACTCGTTTGCCAGAGCTGGCAAGCATGGTTACCAAATGATGGTCAGTATCCTTGGCCCTGAGAAAGTATCGTCCGAGCCGATCGGAAGATTTGGCTAAAGCATAGTAGTGCCGACTGGCCGGAATGCCAAGATCGATCCTAAGGCGCCGATTCAACTCTACGACTCCCTTGATGATTCGAAAAAAATTCACATTGGGCTGAGAAGGAATCAGACCGCAATGGCGGAGGACGGCCCTAAGGAATGGATGTAGGGGAAAACGCACTCCGCCCTTCGCAATGGATAGGAGAGAAAAGACGATAGTATTTTGATCCTCCCTCTCCATATCAAGAGTATTGTCCGTCACTAGAGATAGGAGGACACCATCAGGGATGGAGAAATGTTGTCGGAACCCCGAAATACGACCCTCAGAAAGGAGGTCCTTCAGGTGCTTAGCCATTCTAGCGAAGAATCAACGGTATGCCAAAACCAAAATAAGCACGAAAAATAGGATTACAAAGAGAAGAAGAAAACTTACGAGAGGTAAAGGAGACAGGGACAGACGAAGAAAAGTTACAGAGAAATGCGTTAGAAGAGCGATGTCGGCTGGCAATCCAGGAGACTCAAATATTCGAAAAAGTATGCATTCAAAAGGATTGAAGTTTCAAATCGCATTAAATGTGAGAGGTGCACGAATGAGGCGGGAAAGTATAATGATGACCGAAAGGCGTGCGCGCTTTGACACATTGGAATAGGTGAGGTCGCCTAGCTTATGTCTTTTAACTTTTCAAAATCGAAACCAAACACGCCAATTAACTATCGTCAATAAGGAGTTTGGGGGGCAATTGTCAGAGCCGATTTTATAGCATAATCAGAAGTGCGTATTCTAGAAGATAGATATTATTCGGCTTTATCCTGCACGATCAGGAGGCCGAATATAATGAATAGGCTGAATAGCCACTCATCGATGGAGCCGAATAAATGAAAGGTTAATGAGTAAAAAGTGGGTCCTGGCCCCGAGGCCCAGAAAACAAGTATAAATATAAGAACTACAGGCTGAGAAAGGTATGTGAGAATCATTTCGCTTAACTTAGATTACAAGCTATCTTGAGTGCAGAAGCTGACTTGCCCGTCGGAGTGCTAATTCCGGCACCCCCGACCGGAGTATTTGTCTTTTCAGGTGACTAGCTGAGGATCACTAGCGTCTCCCAGGATCTAAAGAGTATTTCCAAAACCACTTCCCCACAGGAACATAATTCATATGAACGTATCTTTACAATAACGTTACTCACAGTGGTTCCAGTAAGCGGTCAATCAATCCTCGAGTCTTGACCTATAGTCACAAAATACATAACACAAGCATGTCTTATCATTGTAGATTCAAGTGGCCATTAAGGCTTAGCTTACATTACGTTGGTTCTTGTTCTTTCATAGAACAATGCTTAAACACACACACACACACACACTTGCAATTCTTTAACTTAGTACATTCATTCCTTAGTATGTTTCTAATCCATAACCTCATTACTATGACTTAATTAAGGCTTAGGAATGCCTAAGATGCAATGAGGATGCCAAAACTTGAGTTTGAACACTTAGGCAAATTTTCTGAAAATAAGGTCCCCGCTCAAGCGTAGCTTTCCTCGCTCGAGTAGACATGCAGATAAAGGAGCTCCGCTCGAGCATGACTTCCCCCGCTCGAGCGGACTGTAAACTTCATGAAAAGTACTGCGTGCATGCAATTCATGCTCGATGGATGCTCGACCTCCACTCGAGTGTGAGACACAAGTCCTCGTTCGAGCGTGCATTCCCTCGCTCGAGCAGACTGTAAAACACATGAACTACTGGGTACTTGCATTTCACGCTCGAGCATGACTTTCTTTGCTCGAGCGGACATGCATGTACTCAGAGTGCACGCTCGAGCGTGAAGTTCCCTGCTCGAGCGTGGATCAAATTTCTGGAAATTCCGTGCATGAATTCAGAGTGCATGCTCGAGCATGAATTCCCCCCGCTCGAGCGTGGATAAAATTTCTGGAATTTCCAAATTTGATCACCATGCTCAAAACTCGAATTCCAACCTTCAAAACACATCCCTAGGGCTCCAAAACTTGAAATAACACAGTAAACTTGTAAAACATGATGAATTAAAGATCATTTCATAAAATCATGGCCCAAGGGTTTGTTAAAAACTCACAATTTCGACTTAAAACATGATGAATGTTCATGAACATAACATGCATGGGTTTTCTTGGTCTAGAGCTTCTCTAAACATGATCAAACACCACAAAACAACTTGAAAATTGATGATTCCCCATAATTAAGGTGAATTTCAAACATGCAAGAAAGAATTCTTGGAAAACATGCTCAATTTGTGAGAAAATGTACATGCATGCATGAATTGCAACTCAACTCTTTATTCTAAGCTTAATATACCCATTTAAGTTCATAATCTTGAAGAAATCTCATGCTAGCTGACTTAGTTGCACAATCTAGAGGTTGTAATCTTACCTAGAGTCTTGAATCACTCTTGTTCTAGCACAATCTTGGTGAACACTTACCAATCTTCGAGTTCTTCCTTTAAATTCTTCATTTCTCTCTCTAGAATGGAGTCTCTCTCTCTCTAGTATACAAATCTCAGATTTTGGCACTAAGGGGTGAGGGAATTGACCTCAAATGAGCTTAAGAAGCTCAATTTATAGTTATGGTGATATGATACATTAATTGGAATATTTGGCCCACGAAACGCAACTTAATTAATCGATCCGAATCAATTTTTAATAAAAATTACCATATGGTTCTAAAAATTCCAAATAAGACATTGGTGTAGTCAATTTCGGTTTCGGATGCCGATAAGGCTTTCAATTTTCACGTTAAAGCGGAATTCTAGACAGATAGTTCTACGAGTGACAGATAGAAAGCCAAAATCATGCAGAATACAGAATAAACCCATAATTTATTTTAATCCTCTCATTAGCATCATTAATTATGGATTAGTAGCTACTTATGGATCGGGGTTGTTACAGTCTCCCCTCCTTAAAAAGTTGGTCCTCCAAACTTGAGTTAACATATGTCAACAGAAATGGTACCCATCATAAAAGTAACTTTAACTCTTATAAATCAGAAGCATAACCATATTCATAAAAATGTTCATGACCAAATCTCGACTTTAGCATCGTACAGATACAGAATCATATACAGAGATTAGGGTCCGTATTAAAACAGACTCTTATACACATTCCGATTTTTTTTTTGTCAAGAACAGATTCAGATACGTGTTCATATTCATATTCTTGTCCAGATCATACACAGATGTCACAAGTCTCGCTTAAACATACGTGGTGCATTCATTGGCACTAACAGAGCAGATATAGAATAGATGTAGACACGTGATGGTTATGAATAACCAGTTCCATAAAGGAACCTCTGAATCCAGGAACAAAGAACAGATAAGCTGAGCCCCCATGATGGGCCCTCCCGTATGGGTAACAGAGTGCAGACAGATATAAGTTCCCTAAATGAACCTCCGATACCGGGTAACAGCCAACAGATATCACACAATACTAAGAGTCACAAATACATATCAGAGATTGAACAATCATTCAGTATACAGCATATAGCATTTCAGAAAACAAAACTTATTTCGTGACATAGAACATAAATACAGTTGCACACAACTTTACTGTATTATTACTCACATTACTTATATCAAGTACCTATCGGGGTTATAGATTCACACTGTTCCCATTTTCATAAGTAATTTCCCCCGTTAAGTTACAGAGCTTTAATTTATTCATTTTCGAGTCACTCATTCGGTCTTTGTTCAATTTGGTTCTCAATTCGGTAATCCATCACAGTTAGTCCAGGTCATACTAAAGTTATCAGGAATACAAGGCAGATTCATACATTAATCCCATAGTAGTAGATGAAATTCCGAAGTAATCATTCATATACTATTCAACAGCCTCAGTTTCCACAGATTCAATTGTACTGTGTGTCAATACAGAAGCATTCATACTGATTACATATATTCTTAGGTAGTCAGAGTTTATAATCAAACCAGTCTATTGTCAACAAGTCCCATCAGTTTTGAAGTGCAGTAATACAAAAGCAATCATTCTCCCAATCAAACAAATTCATGGTAGTAACGGTAATACCGGAGGAATTAACTACATGCCACGTATACAGTATCCCCATATTTCCCCGTAACGCAATCAAGCCAGGTAATAGGTCTCAATTAAGGTCTCCTCAGATCAAATCAATGAAAGTTCTACCGGGTCATATCAGATGAAAGTTCTATCCAGTTATATCAAATAAAAATTCAAAGCATAAGTCATCAAACAAAAGTTCTTTCAGGTAAACAAAGGTCTCATCAAACCATAGATCTATCAGGTTAGATCCAGTAAGAGTTCTATCCTTATCATTTCCAGACGAGGTACATTAGTTCTATAGTTCACACTCCATTCGCTTAGGTGCATAGTCAGTAGTTCTACAGTCGTTCTAAGTTCTTCGGTTCTCAAATCACATCAGAGTTATGTATCACAGTCAATATAACAATTTCTCAGAGTCATAGTCCCAACAGTCAAGTTATCAACAAATAATCACATCAATCATTCTGAGCAAAGGTATAGTCATATCGGTACATGTCCAGAATCTAATAACCTTCCCAATGCAGATTCACGAGTTCTATGTACGGGTAAACACAAAACAGTTTCCCAGATACGATAGTTCAGGCAACAAGTCATAAGTCTACTCAGTCTAGATACAAATGCAGCGGACACAAATAGTGTGTCTCCATATTTAATAGTTCGAGCATAGTTCGAGCATAGTTCGACAGGTCAGTCACGATAGTTCATATCAACCAATAAGTCTCCAAGTGTTCATTAACCACGGTTCAATCCCATCAATTCTAATAGTATTACAAGCATGGAAACATACATGCATGTACGAGTCTGAAATCAATTATCATTTAGGTATTCGTTAGTAAATTCATAAGCAGAAGTTCATTCTTCTAAACTGACATAGGTTCTTATTTTTTAGAAGTTCCATACACAAACGGTTCACGTATATGATTCGAGTTCATGGGTCTAATCATTCAATGATGTCAGTCAATATATATAACGGTTCAGTTCAAGTCATGGTCATACAGATCTCCCAAATTATAGTCAATCATAATGTGTTCCCATGTCCAATAGTTCTAGCATAGTTCAAAAGGTCATACCTAATAGTTCATATTAAATTTTCGCAATACGGTACAAAGATTTGACCCTGCAAATTCTCGTTGTTCATAAGTCCCAATAGTTCCCCAAACTCAGGTGATTCATTATAGGGTTTCGAGCATCTCATATAAAATTAGTAAGTCTTCGAGACAGTCAATAACTAGGGTTCATAATTCTAATAATTCAATTGATCCAGTCAACACTTCCACAATCTACATCAAGTTAAGAAATGTACGATTTCTACACAAATTCCCATATAACCAATTGCACATAATTAAGGTAATACCTGGTCAGTCGTTCAAGTATTCCGAGCATCTCCTAACTTCTTCTTTAAGTGTGAATGTTGCCAACAAAACCTTATGTGCCTCAGTACACGGAAATACCTCAAATATTTTCTCAGTTTCTAAGACCCAAGCCTCGGCTTTTAACGGGTCAATACCCCCCTGAAATTCCGGTGGCTTCAGTTTATTGTATTTCTGTGTCAGTGTTATCATATCATAATTAGCTGGTTCAGGTACATGTATTTGTCCTTGTTGCTGTTGTTTCAGATTTTCGGTTAAGGCTTCGACCATTCTCTCTAACCGGCTAATTCTAGCGTCAGAAGATTCAGATTTGTCTACATTCCTTGTTCTTTCCATTGATCTACACATAAATAGGGTAACTATTAACATAGGGAAAGTCCTCACTGATTTCACATTTTATTTTATATCAGACGTGGTTATATTTCTATTTCAATTCAGGTACAATCACATGATCCCCTACTTTCATACGTTCATGTTCACATAGATTCCATATTCGGTATTGAAATTAACATTACATGTTATTCGACTTAACTTCTTTGATCATGCGTATAGGTTTCATTTCAATTCATTTATGTTCATACACTTACACATGATAATGCAATGTCTCTACTTCATTTCTAGGACATCCTATAGCTCATATGGACACGTGTGTGCGGTATAACTCGTGCTCTGATGCCACTCTATCACGACCCAAACCCGCCCCTATAGGTTTAGCATCGTAACCGACCAGTAATCCTTGGATTACCGAAGGCCTCTAAACAGATTAACAAAATAAAGGGGCTAATGGAAGCAGATACATAAATATGGTTGTCCAATGAGCTATGCTGACTTATATGAACAGAGTATTTAAAACTTTATTTACATAACCGATAGTCAACCATACATTATACCCACACACATTACAGTATCTTAAGTACAGGCAACAAACAACCAGGTCTTATATATATAGATACAACAGAACTTGAACACAAGATGCTTTAGGAACCTCCACGTGATGCGCAATGGTTGGCTGACAACAGAACACAGTTCCAGACAAAAGCCTTCGGGCTCGAACTCCAGAATGCTCACCTATATACATATATATACAAACAATGAGCTAAAGCCCAGTGAATAACATTAAGGTAAAGGGGTTAGTGATCGAAATTCGAACATAGCATAAGCAGAAACAGATCATAGCATAATCATTCTCATATCAGAACATAATAATGGTACATCCCATAGAACACATCATAGAACGTCTTCTGACTAGAGTAATCGGTTCCGGATACTGATTAAACACATATCACCACAATGAAGTGGCTAACGAGATCTCGTAAATGCATGAATGTCATGGACCCGCATTAACATGCCGCCCTCCATGACTTGGGACTATTTATGGATGCCATAATAGATTTCAAACATGGAACATTCGTTCACGAAAACAGATATCATTTCAGAAATCATAGCTTATCATATTTCATTTGGAACTGTGGGAGCCGATTTTATAGCATAATCAGAAGTGCGTACTCCAGGAGACAGATATTATTCGGCTTTATCCTGCACGATCAGGAGGCCGAATACAATGAATAGGCCGAATTGCCACTCATCGATGGAGCCGAATAAATGAAAGGTTAATGAGTAAAAAGTGGGTCCTGGCCCCGAGGCCCAGAAAACAAGTATAAATACAGGAACAACAGACTGAGAAAGGTATGTGAGAGTCATTTCACTTAACTTAGATTACAAGCTATTTTGAGTGCAGAAGCTGACTTGCCCGTCGGAGTGCTAATTTTGGCACCCCCGACCGGAGAATTTGTCTTTTCAGGTGACTAGCTGAGGATCACTAGCGTCTCCCAGGATCTGAAGAGTATTTCCAAAATCACTTCCCCACAATTGGCGCCATCTGTGGGAATACTCAAATACACACATGGCGGACGTAACAGAAGACCCTCCGATAGTCACCGACGAAACTACACAGAGAGATGACCTCACTCTAGAAAACTTGCATGGACTGGGGATTATCCCCGTGAGACGCGCTTTGAACTTTCCCTCGTCTCCCGAGCATGAGGCAACGCAAGCGATCATGGAACAGGCGAAGCAAAATGAACAGAGGTTGGAGAACATAATCGCTGAGAACGAATGTCTTCGTCAGAATTTGGCCTTAGAAGTGGAGAAATCTAGACAAGCCATGCACCAAGAGCCGGAACGACCCCTGAGGGCAAGTGATCAACGGCCTCGAGCCCGACAACAAAGTGCTGATAGCGACTCCGACAGATCATCCCCGGAGCCCAAGAGGAAACGACGACCTGCAACTTCCAGTTCTTTTGAAGAAAGTCCACATATAAGGCATAAGCATAGGCGAGACAATCCTGATGAAGAGGACCAGCATGATCTCTTTGTATGACGAATTGCAAGGGCGATATTGCCCAAAAATTTTAAAGCTCTGACGTTTACTCTTTACGATGGAAAATCAGACCCCACCGATCACATCTGCCACTATAAGCAAGCCATGACATTGCATGTAGACAACGAGGCCCTCATGTGCCGAATATTTCCTAGCAGCTTGGGTCCATTGGCTGTCAGGTGGTATTACAAACTGGAGCTGGCTTCAGTCAAAAGCTTCCATCAATTACAGAAATCCTTCAGGGCCAGATTCATCACCAACGAGGTCCAACCGAAACAAGCCGACTCTCTCTGGGCAATGCAAATCCAGCCAGGAGAAACACTGAGAGCATATTCGGTGCGATATTGGGAACGCTTTAATCTTGTTGACGACGCTTGCAATGACTCCATGGCCATACCGCCTTCCAAATGGGATTACATCTAGACAGTGCCCTCCGCAGTTCCTTGACTAGAAGACCCCCCAAAATAGTTTGGGGGTTGATGAAGAAAGTTGAAGAATACTGCAAGGTAGAGGATGATACCTTGCGGGTTAAAACCGGACACGTGTCCAGTAAAACAGCCCCTCTTGAAATTGCTCGGCCAATAAGTTCCGTACCACCTCAAAGCCCTGAACCACGGTAGCGGGTTAAACGAGACAAAAGGCGGGATTCTCACTAATCAAGCGATCAATGCTCTCATCGAACGAATGAACAACTACAAGTCGACAACAGGTGCCCGAGGCGTGCTGACAAGAAATATATGGAGTTGACAGATCCGATCAGTGTGGTGATGTCCAAAGTCCAACACCTTCCATTCTTCAAATGGCCGTCGAAGATGGTGGGGCCTCCCGACATGCAAAGACGGGATAGGTGGTACGAGTATCACAAAGATCATGGCCACGAAATCGAGAGTTGTTATGCACTGAAGGATCACTTGGAAGAACTGGTGCAGGACGACCGGTTGCAACAGTACGTAAGAAAAGGCAACCCAACCAAGGCACTAGCCTTGAGACAGGATTCACCTCCATTTGGAGTGATCCATATGATCTACGGCCTGCCAATGCCCCCAACCGAGCACACGATTCAATCGCATCCAGTCCCCCAAAAGCAACTCACTCCAACCAAACGGCCCAATGAAGCTCCGAGTATCGCCTTCAACGATTCTGATCTTATCGGCATGATAGGCTACCACATTGATCCGTTGGTCATTGAATTACGCGTAAACCGATTTACCGTTGAACGCATTCTCATAGACCCAAGGAGTACATCGGAGATTATGTACTACGAGACCTTCATCAAACTCGACTTCAACAAATCAGACCTGTCTCCGGCGCTTTATCCATTATTCGGCTTCAACACAAATCCGGAGTACCCGCTGGGAAAGATCATGCTACCCGTTCGAGCAGGCTCCAGAACGGTCGAGGTAGAATTCTTGATCGTCAAGCTTCCTTCGCCGTATAATGTTATCATGGGGCGAACCTGGTTACATGTTATGCAGGCCGTGCCAAGCACCTATCATCAGCTTGTACGCTTCCCGACAGCCCATGGCATTGAGGAGATCCGTGGCTCCTAACAATCGACACAAGCAGAGTTTTATGAAAATCCTATCACTGACTCGACTTGTGGGCCTTGATACTTGTATATATTTCACTCCTGCAATGCAAAATCTCTCATTTCTTCATCGTACAATTCATTTCACAAACCCCATTTTAGCACCGATTACAGACTCCAGATTGGGAGACCCTTTGGTGCATGACACCTTAGGGTCGATTAAAGACTCTGGATTCGGAGCCCCTTTGGTGAATGACACCTTAGGGCCGATTAAAGCCTCTGGATTCTGAGAGCCCTTCTTGGATATCACAATTGGCCAAATAAAGACTCTGGATTCGGAGCCCCTTTGGTGCGTGACACCTTAGGGCTGATTAAAGACTCCGGATTCAGAGCCCCTTTGGTGCATGACACCTTAGGGCCGATTAAAGACTCCGAATTCGGAGCCCCTTTGGTGCATGACACCTTAAGGCCGATTAAAGCCCCCAGATTCGGAGAGCCCTTCGTAGATATCACGATTGGCCAAATAAAGACTCCAAATTCAGAGCCCCTTTGGTGCGTGACACTTTAGGGCCAATTAAAGACTCCGGATTTGGAGCCCCTTTGGTGAATGACACCTTAGGGCCGATTAAAGACTCTGGATTCAGAGCCCCTTTGGTGCATGACACCTTAGGGCGAATTAAGACTATGGATTCGGAGCCCCTTTGGTGCATGACACCTTAGGGCCGATTAAAGCCTCCGGATTCAGAGCGCTCTTCGTGGATATCACGATTGGCCAAATAAAGACTCCGGATTTGGAGCCCCTTTGGTGCATGACACCTTAGGGCCGATTAAAGACTCTGAATTCGGAGACCCTTTGGTGCATGACACCTTAGGGCCGATTAATAGTCCGGATTCGGAGCCCCTTTGATGCATGACACTTTAGGGCCGATTAAAGCCTCCGGATTCGGTGCGCCTTTCGTGGATATCACGATTGGCCAAATAAAGACTCCAGATTCGGAGCCCCTTTGGTGTATGACACCTTAGGGCCGATTAAGACTCCAGATTTAGAGCCCCTTTGGTGCATGACACCTTAGGGCCGATTAAGACTCCGGATTTAGAGCCCCTTTGGTGCATGACACCTTAGGGCCGATAAAGACTCCGAATTCGGAGCCCCTTCGACATGACCCTTTTGAGCCGAATAAAATTTCAAATTCGGCTGACCAAATAATGTCACTAGCAATGTTCAAGGGCCGAGTAATATTCCACATTCGGGATATGTAAGCTGCGCCAGCACACCGCATGAACAAGACAAAAACACGCCAATAGTCGAAATAAAATGCTTGAACTAAGCATATAAAAAATTCAGAATGAAGGCACAAACGTTTGAAATAAAACATTTTATTTGATTAAACAGTAGTTACATAGACGCAATCTGTTTGGGCATTACAATATCTATTTTCTACTTCGAAGGCAAAAAAGGGAAAGCAATCGCGTTGGTACAAGCGGCAGCACCGAATAAACGCCCGTTGCTCAGAAAGCCTGCATGGCTTGAAATGCCTTGATCCAACTATGCCTAAGCCCATGATTTCCACATCGCCTAACTTCCTCCGACACCATTGACAATGTCAAGGCAAAGATCCGGGACAAGGAAGGCTAGACTCAAGCTTGGCCAAAGTTTGAGCTCTTGTTGAAAAAGAACTCTATCTAACATCCCCACTTATCTCATCCCACACAACAGATGGTGTTAAGCAAGGTTTTTGGCACGAAGAGTCCACCCCATTTATTTTTAATTATGGCAGCAATCCCGAGGCAATTCCACTGTCGCTAAACTCGAAGAGACGGATGTCGATTGACATTCTCCACGGTCTAATTATCCAAACGTTTTATTAATCCAACCGGCCCAACATCTAGGCACCGCGCCAATTGACATTAGCCACAGCCACTCCACGTACTGGTTTTTGGCTTCTTAAAGTTACAACGGCCTAATTATATAAACGGCAGTCATAGATGAATTCGTTGCGACTCATTCAAGTCTAAACGGCTATCACGATTGGCTCATTCAAGTCCCCAGATTTGGAATCCCGCTGCTGCATAACCCTTTTGGCCCGATTCGGCCTTTAAACTGGCGTAACTCATGACGAGTCGACAAAACTCATTTACATGATAAAGTACATAACTCGGGCCGATCAATTTTTATACACAAACATTTATGTAATAAAACACAACACACATATACGCTGAATTATAACTCCAACGAAATATGTATAGTATAACATTTTTATTCGATCAAACAATAATTACATAGTTTTGAACGCGATCTGTGTTTGAGCGTTACAATGAATATTTTTATACGGCATCGCCCTCATCCTCACTCTGCTCGACTTCAAAAGCGGAAAACGGAAAATGTTTACGGTGGTAGAGTGGCGATGCCGAATCAATGCCCGACGCTCGAAGAGCTTCCGCGGCTTGAGATGCCTTGATCCAACCATGCCTAAATCCACGATTTTCACATTGGCAAACCTCTTCGGCAAGCTTCTCCTTCGTCTTCTCAATTCTAATCTTTCAACCGTCATGAAAACCTTTTTCATAGGCCCTCCCCTTCGTAGACTCCATTGTGAACATACTCGTCGTATCACGATCGGCGAGCACAGTACTGATGAGCCACTGGGTGACCCTTTCTTCCACAATTGGGTTGGCTTGTTCGGCGGGCTGCGCCTGGATTGCCTTGGCCTTCATTAGCTCACGCTTAGCCACCTCCGTGCGAGCCTCCAAATTTCGAATACGTTCATCCCTCTTGTCTATTTCACGGCGGGCATTGCGCAGACGCATGCCGATTTCGTAGGCGGTGTAGAGCCCCTTCACCGCCCGTGAATTCCTTCATGAAACACTTTGAAGTCTTGTCGACCTACCATTGACTATTGAACCTCGGGAGGAAAATTTTTTTGAGCAAACTTAACCGCTACATTTGGGTCTCGAACGATCGAGTCCGCCTCTGTCATGGGTCTATTCCCGACAAAGACCGTAAAGCTCAATGGGCATGGATTCGCGTCGGATCCCCTTCCACCACGGGGTTGCAGAGATCTGTCCTGTGACTGCTTGTCCTGCCTGGGCGACCTGCTTCAACGTCGAGGAGACTGGCATCTCTCCCGATCGCTCGAACTGCTACCTCCTGCGTGTGAAGGTTCACCACTTTGATTCATGTCTCCAACCAGCTCAGCTAGCGTTCTCGCTTCCCCTTTGCTGTTAAAAAAGAGTCTATTCGACATCCGCACTTGTTTAATCTTCATCGAAGATCTGGACTTAGTTGTTTACTGAGCTTATAAAGATTGTACCTTCGTTCATTTATTTCCTACGAGGGAAGCACCTTCGAGGCAATCTCATTAATATTGAAACCTTAACCGCCTGGCGCCGACTGAGTCATCTCCCGCTAAAACACTATTATCCGGCGCCTAGAGGTTCACGAACCGCCTAGGGCAAGGGCAGATTCATCAATCGATTCGGCTAATGTGCTCCAGCCACCCCATGAGCCGATCTAACAATACGCATAAGTTCGTGTCATTCGGCGTTGAAGGTTCACGAACTGCCTGGGATAAGGGTAGATTCATCAATCTATTCGGCTTATATGCCCCAGCCGCCCCATGAGCCGATCCAACAATACGCATAAGTTCATTTCATTCGGCATTGAAGGTTCACGAACCACCTGGGACAAGGGCAGATTCATCAATCCATTCGACTTATGTGCCCTAGCCACCCCATGAGTCGATCCAACAATATGCATAAGTTGGTGTCATTCGGCGTTGAAGGTTCATGAACCGCCTGGGGCAAGGGCAGATTCATCAATCTATTCAGCTTATGTGCCCTAGCCGCCCCATGAGTCGATCCAACAATACGCATAAGTTCGTGTCATTCGGCGTTGAAGGTTCATGAACCGCCTGGGGCAAGGGCAGATTCATCAATGTATTCGGCTTATGTGCCCCAGCCGCCCAATGAGCCGATCCAACAATACGCATAAATTCATGTCATTCGGCGTTGAAGGTTCATAAACCGCCTGGGACAAGGGCAGATTCATCAATCTATTCGGCTTATGTGTCCTAGCCACCCCATGAGCTGATCCAACAATACGCATAAATTCGTGTCATTCGGCGTTGAAGGTTCATGAACCACCTGGGACAAGGGCAGATTCATCAATCCATTCAGCTTATGTGCCCCAGCCGCCCCATGAGTCGATCCAACAATACGCATAAATCGATCAAATAATACGCATAAGGGGCGATGGCAGATTCATCACTCTATTTGGCATACGAATGATAAATCAATATCGCCAAGATTATAGTTACCCAATTGGCAACCATGCAGTAGCACAACAGACTAACCATTCTATCCAAAGTCATGAAAGGCAAAAATTCTTCATTAACATCACAAACTGCGTATAAGTAGTAGAGAAATGACAAGGAAATTAACATCACAAACTGCGTATAAGTAGTAGTGAAACAACAAGGAAATTAACATCACAAACTACGTATAAGTAGTAGCGAAACGACAAGGAAATTTTCATTAATAAATTGAGCGCAGATAGTAACTAATTTATACATGAAAACTACCTTGAACTAACAAAAGTCCATTAAACAAAAACATACATCAAAATTGAAAATACTTAATAAAATTAGAATGTCTCCCAGATCAATTCTCGGGGTCAGACTCAAGTGGCTCAACGTCCACTTGCTCGTATGGAATTGGCAAGGCCAATGTAACCCCAGTGGCAACAAGGGCTTTGAGCCACCCATGTTTGAATCCCCGATTCTCGAATTTGGGGACTTCATCTATGTATTCCTTGAGGGCGGCGCCTTTTCCAGCCTTAAATGCCACAAAAGCGTCATAGTCGGCTTTTTCCTTGGCCGCCTTCAACTTTGCCAACTCAACCTCCACCTTCGCAAGCGCCTCTTTGGCTTACTTAAGCGATTCTTCGCTCGCGTTCGCCCTATCATCGGCGTCATATCGGAGCTGATCGACAGTCCGAGCCCTTTCCATCTCAGCTTCGGCTTGCGCACTCTCCATTGTGGCCCCCATCGCCTCAAACTCGGCCCTGTTCTTCTGACCGTCCACTTCTAACTGCAAACAGCCAATCCTCTCAAGGGCATCATGCTGACGGCGGCCTAAGTCGGTGATCCTGCCGACCGTCTGCAAAACAAGTTGGGATTGTCAGATACCATAGTCAAGCAAAATCAAAACAAGTTAAGGTCACC
The DNA here is from genome assembly GCA_036172215.1 of Camellia granthamiana. Lineage (NCBI taxonomy): Eukaryota > Viridiplantae > Streptophyta > Magnoliopsida > Ericales > Theaceae > Camellia > Camellia granthamiana. The sequence continues at coordinate 23,375,014 of CM069906.1, read as the reverse complement.
TACCAGAAGGGCCGATTGCGCAGCTAGGGCTATGACCACGAAATCCGGCACGGCATGAAAGGCTGCCTTGTTAGTCGGCAAGGAGACTGAAGCCGCCAGGCTCAACGCTACCGCTGGATCCGTAATGACGGATGCGTCAGAAGAGATCGGCGTGTCTTTGATCTTTGGTTGAACAATGAAAGGAACAAACACGTCCGACTCTTCTAAGCAAGGCCATTTGTCTAAAGGACTATGATCCGAACCGGCCTCTCGCTCGGCGCTACGTTTTTTGCCCTGCTCTTATGGAATCAGCTGTTCTTCTATGATCTACTGTTTGGCCTCCTTTTCCGTTTTGGCCGCAACAACTTGAACCGTCTCTTCCCCAATAGTGGGCCTCAAAGATTCAACCGGAGCAGGTTCAGAACGGGCGGCCTCGGCCTTTTTTCGGGCTGCCATTCGTTCAGCATTTCTCTTTCGCGCCATTTGCGTGAGATTTTCCCCAGCCATGCCTTCGAAAAAATCACCGGGTAGGTCCCCTAAATTTGTAAAAATATCTTTGGAGGAAAACTCCCCCCGACCCGAAGTGGACGGTGAGGTAGGCTGGTTAAGGCCGGCTACCTCAAACACTGAGTTTAGAGCCTCGTCGACCTCTTCAGCCTCCTTAGTGAACTCTCTCGTTGGTTCGGCAACTACCTCAATCACCGGCTCCTCGTCTCCCTCCGAATCAGAAGCCTCGAGACCAATTTGCCTAAGATTCTTGAAGCTGGGGAAGATAAGAGCCGTAAGGTGTTGATTGTCGGATGGAACTGGAATGTTATTCGCGGCCAAGAACGTAGTATAGGTAGGCTCGTACCGAAGGAGTATGTGGGCGGCTCTTCCTTGCTTCTGTACGTTTGGGCGGCCGAAGTACCTGAGTACAGTCTTGATTTCCGCAAGGATTGCCTCGTCAATTGAAGTCAGAACTTTCTTCAATTGATTGCCTGCAAAAACGAAGGGTTAGACTTGGAGAAAAAGTCGAATAAAAGAGAAGTTCAATAAACACGTAGAGTTACACGGCAACCTGGTTCACCCTTCCGTCTAGGAATAGGGTCTAGGCGATCTTCGCCCTCGCCGAATTCCCAGTTGCCTCGAACATTGACCATTATGTGGTCCACTCACTTGCCAGAGCTGGCAAGCATGGTTACCAAATGAGGGTCAGTACCCTTGGCCCTGAGAAAGTACTGTCCGAGCTGACTGGAAGATTTAGCTAAAGCATAGTAATACCGAATGGCCGGAATGCCAAGATCGATCCTAAGGTGCCGATTCAACTCTACGACTCCCATGATGATTCGAAAAAAATTCACATTGGGCTGAGAAGGAATCAGACCCCAATGGCAGAGGACGGCCCTAAGGAATGGATGTAGGGAAAAATGCACTCCGCCCTCCGCAATGGATAAGAGAGGAAAGTCGATAGTATTTGATCCTCCCTCTCCATATCGAGAGTATTGTCCGTCACTAGAGATAGGAGGACATCATCAGGGATGGAGAAATGTCGTCGGAACCCTAAAATACGACCCTCGAAAAGGAGGTCCTTCAGGTGCTTAGCCATTCTAGCAAAGAATCATGGGTATGCCAAAACCAAAATAAGCACAAAAATTAGGATTACAAAGAGAAGAAGAAAACTTACGAGAGGTAAAGGAGACAGGGACAGATGTAGAAAAGTTGCAGAGAAACGCGTCAGAAGAGCGATATCGGCTGGCAATCCAGGAGACTCAAATATTCGAAAAAGCATGCATTCAAAAAGACTGAAGTTTCAAATCGCATTAAATGCGAGAGGTGCACGAATGAGGTGGGAAAGTATAATGATGACCGAAAGGCGTGCGCACTCTGACACATTGGAATAGGTGAGGCCGCCTAGCTTATGTCTCTGAACTTTTCAAAATCGAAACCAAACACGCCAATTAACTATCTTCAATAAGGAGTTTGGGGGGCAATTGTGGGAGCTGATTTTATAGCATAATCAGAAGTGCGTACTCCAGAAGACAAATATTATTCAGCTTTATCCTGCACGATTTGGAGGCCGAATATAATGAATAGGCCGAATAGCCACTCATCGATGGAGCCGAATAAATGAAAGGTTAATGAGTAAAAAGTGGGTCCTGGCCCCGAGGCCCAGAAAATAAGTATAAATATAAGAACTACAGACTGAGAAAGGTATGTGGGAATCATTTCGCTTAACTTAGATTACAAGCTATCTTGAGTGCAGAAGCTGACTTGCCTGTCGGAGTGCTAATTCTGGCACCCCCGACAGGAGTATTTGTCTTTTCAGGTGACTAGCTGAGGATCACTAGCGTCTCCCAGGATCTGAAGTGTATTTCCAAAACCACTTCCCCACAGGAACGTAATTCATATGAACGTATCTTTACGATAACGTTACTCACAATGGTTAAGTGGTCAATCAATCCTCGAGTCTTGACCTACAATCACAAAATACAAAACACAAGCATGTCTTATCATTATACATTCAAGTGGCCATTAAGGCTTAGCTTACATTACGTTGGTTCTTGTTCTTTCATATAACAATGCTTAAACACACACACACACACACACACACTTACAATTCTTTATCTTAGTACATTCGTTCCTTAGTGTGTTTCTAATCCATAACCTCATTACTATGGCTTAATTAAGGCTTAGGAATGCCTAAGATGCAATGAGGATGCCAAAACTTGAGTTTGAACACTTAGGAAAATTTTCTGAAAATAAGGTCCCCGCTCAAGCGTAGCTTTCCTCGCTCGAGCGGACATGCAGACAAAGGAGCTCCGCTCGAGCGTGACCTCCCCCGCTCGAGCGGACTGTAAACTTCATGAAAAGTACTGGATGCATGCAATTCACGCTCGATGGATGCTCGACCTCTGCTCGAGCGTGAGACACAAGTCCTCGCTCGAGCGTGCATTCCCTCGCTCGAGCGGACTGTAAAACACATGAACTACTGGGTACTTGCATTTCATGCTCGAGCGTGACTTTCTCCGCTCGAGCATACATGCATGTACTCAGAGTGCACGCTCGAGCATAAAGTTCCCCGCTCAAGTGTGGATCAAATTTCTAGAAATTTCATGCATGAATTCAGAGTGCACGCTCGAGCGTGAATTCCCCCCGCTTGAGCGGGGACCAAATTTCTGGAATTTCCAAATTTCTGGAATTTCGAAATTTGATCACTATGCTCAAAACTCGAATTCCAACCTTCAAAACACATCCCTAGGGCCCCAAAACTTGAAATAACACAGTAAACTTGTAAAACATGATGAATTAAAAATCATTTCATAAAATCATGGTCCAAGGGTTTGTTAAAAACTCACAATTTCGACTTAAAACATGATGAATGTTCATGAACATAACATGCATGGGTTTTCTTGGTCTAGAGCTTCTCTAAACATGATCAAACACCACAAAACAACTTGAAAATTGATGATTCCCCATAATTAAGGTGAATTTCAAACATGCAAGAAAGAATTCTTGGAAAACATGCTCAATTTGTGAGAAAATGTACATGCATGCATGAATTGCAACTCACCTCTTTATTCTAAGTTCAATATACACATTTAAGCTCATAATCTTGAAGAAATCTCATGGTAGCTGACTTAGTTGCACAATCTAGAGGTTGTAATCTTACCTAGAGTCTTGCATCACTCTTGTTCTAGCACAATCTTGGTGAACACTTACAAATCTTTGAGTTCTTCCTTTAAATTCTTCATTTCTCTCTCTAGAATGGAGTCTCTCTCTCTCTCTCTGGTATACAAATCTCAGATTTTGGCACTAAGGGGTGAGGGAATTGACCTCAAATGAGCTTAAGAAGCTCAATTTATAGTTTTGGTGATATGATACATTAATTGGAACATTTGGCCCACCAAACGCAACTTAATTAATCGATCTGAATCAATTTTTAATAAAAATTACCATATGATTCTAAAAATTCCAAATAAGACATTGGTGTAGTCAATTTCGGTTTCAGACGCAGATAAGGCTTTCAATTTTCATGTTAAAGCAGAATTCTAGACAGATAGTTCTACGAGTGACAGATAGAAAGCCAAAATCATGCAAAATACAGAACAAATCCATAATTTATTTTAATCCTCTCATTAGCATCATTAATTATGGATTAGTAGCTACTTACGGATCGGGGTTGTTACATCTAGTTTGTCCTGGTTTGCACCAGACTTGGTAGCAATGGAAGAGCGTCGTTGCATTGAGTTTGAGAAGAAACTTAGAACCAAGATCTTGTTCAAGGTTATCGAGAACATGATCCGAAACTATAACTGGCTTGTGGAAGCGGCGCCATACGTAGAGATTACTGTGGAGGCCGAAGAAGAGAGAATCCAAGGGTTGAGGGGTCAAGGGTCACAAAGGGACTATAGGCCCAACAAGAAGAGCAGAAACACCTTTTCATCCTAGTCTCAACCGCAACAGTCTAGATCTACCTTTCCCTTGCCGAGTGCGGGCTCGGGGAAGAGTGCACCGAGTGGGTTTTCTTGTTTCAAATGTGGCCAACCGGGTCACAAGGCCTTTGCATGTCCATAGAAGGGAAGAGGACAGTAGCTGTTGCCACCACCACCACCTAATCGATCTTAAAGTCAATCTCAGAGTAGAGGATAGGAGCCTACTTGCTATCAGTGCGGTCAGTTAAGGCATATGAAGAGAGCTTGCCCGCAGTTGGGAAGCGCATCTGGCACGTTAGGGTCGAGGTAGACTCAGAGCCACCAGCAGGCTCACTCAGTTCAGACTTTGTGAGTTAATCAGGGAGCCTCTTTAGCTTAGTCAGTGCAGTAGGCCTTTGCTCTAAGAGATGAGCAGGTTGATGAAAGGCCACAAGGGCACGTGTATGCTGTTTCCGTACTAGAGCAGTTGCCAGGATCCTCAGTTGTGAGAGGTATTTTTGTTGTGTGTAACTCTTTGGCTAACGTATTAATAGGCACGAGTGCATCTCATTCATTCATATCTGCTGTATTCGTATCTGTATTGGGGTTAGAGGTGGCACGGTTAGCGTCTCCACTCAGAGTTGAGTCACCGATTGGGGGTACAGTTGACTTTGATCGGAGGTGTCGTGGTTGTGAGATAGAGGTTTTTGGGCGTCGACTCCCGTTTGCCTTCGTGTTGCTAGACATGTCGAGTTTTGATGTTATTCTAGGTATGGATTGGTTGTCTTCGTATCGAGCAGTGATTAATTGTTTTCGTTAGAGGGTCACAATGTGCACCTCGAGTGGTGATTGTTTTTACTTTCTGGGAGACAAGGTTGATCGGGTCTTATAGCCAGTATTTGACCCTCGTAGTAGAAACGAGCTTAGCGGTCTTCTTGCTACTCTCTTGGATAGTGAGAGTGACGGGACCTGTGTTGAGTTGCCAAGGATAGCTTGTGAATACTCGAACGTATTTTCCAAGGATCTTACTAGTTTACCACCCCACCAGGAGATCGAGTTCACTATTTACTTAGTGCCTGGAACGGCACCAATTTCCATGGCGCCGTATAGATTTGCACCCATGGAATTGCATGAGTTGAAGATTCAACTCCAAGAGCTTTTAGACAAGGGCTTTATTCTCCATAGCACGTCGCCTTGGGGAGCACCTGCTCTTTTTTTTAAAAAGAAGGATGGATCGTTGCGGTTGTGTATTGATTACTGTAAGTTGAATTGGGTTACCATCAAGAACAAGTACCCCTTACCCCGAATTGATGACTTGTTTGACCAACTTAGAGGGTCTTGTTGCTTTTCGAAGATAGATTTAAGGTCAGGGTACCATCAATTGAGAGTCCAGGAGGAAGGCATCCAGAAAATAGCCTTTCGTACGCGTTATGGCCACTATGAGTTCCTTGTAATGACATTTGGGTTGACTAATGCACCGGTTTCCTTAATGGATTTGATGAACCAAATTTTTAAGGAATACTTGGATCATTTTGCGGTCATCTTTGTGGATAATATCTTAATTTATTTGACTTCCGAGGAAGCGCACGGGGCTCACTTGAGGGTAGTGCTTGATTTGCTTAGGAAGCATCAATTGTATGCCAAATTTGAGAAATGTGAGTTTTGGCTCACTGAGGTGAGGTTTTTGGGTCATGTGGTGTCAAGAGAGGGAGTAACTGTGGATTCTTCAAAGATAGACGTCGTACAAGATTGGGAGCAACCTAAAAATGTTTTTGAGATTTGGAGTTTCTCAGGATTGGCGGGGTACTATCGGCGTTTTGTGAGGGACTTTTCTAGACTAGCCGCGCCTTTAACTAGATTGACTAGAAAATAGATTAAGTTTGTGTGGAGTGAGGCTTGTGAAAAGTCATTCAAAGAGCTTAAGACTAGGCTAACTACCGCACCGGTGTTGATAATTTCGGAAAGAGGCTTAGGTCGCACCATTTATTGTGATGCGTCTTGGAATGGGCTTAGTTGTGTTTTGATGCAAGGGGGAAAGGTTGTAGCTTACGGCTCACGGCAATTGAAAACTCATGAGAATAATTACCCTACCCACGACTTGGAGTTAGCAGCAGTAGTGTTTGCCTAAAAATTTGGAGACATTACTTGTATGGTGAGAAGTTTGAGGTTTTCTCTGATTATAAGAGCCTAAAGTATATGTTTTCCCAAAAAGACTTGAATTTACGTCAACGGAGGTGGATGGAGTTTTTGGAGGATTATAACTTCAAGTTACACTATCATCCGGGAAAGACCAATGTAGTGGCCGACGCCTTAAGTCGAAAATCCGTGAGTAGTTTAGCAAGTGTGGCCATTCGGGAATGGGTTATGTTGGGTGACATCGGCAAGTTTGAATTGCACTTGGGTAAGTCCGAATGGGGTGCAACACTGTTTACTTTGAGTGCTCAACCTATCTTAATTAGCAAATTTATAGAGGCACAACAAGGGGACCGCGAAATAGAGTCAATCTCTAGTAGAATCTCCAACGGGGAAGGAAGAAAAGGGTTTAAACATCCACTTGGATCAAAGTGTACGTTACCTAGACTATTTGTTTGTACCAGAATCTTGTAGAGAGGAAGTGCTTCGGGAGTTCCATCACTCACACCTTGCGGTACATTCGGGAGGCACCAAAATGTACCATGATCTTAGCCGTCAATTTTGGTGGAGGGGTATGAAGCAGAATGTTGCATCCTTTGTGACGAAGTGCCTTACTTGTCAACAAATGAAGGCCGAGAACCAAAGACCAGCAGGTTTGTTACAACCCTTACCAATAGCCGAATGGAAATGGGAGCACGTTACCATGGATTTCGTAGTTGGGCTTCCTGGAACACAGTGGGGCAATGACGCCATTTGGGTGATTATTGATAGGTTGACTAAGTCTACGCATTTCATTCAAATGCGTACAGTGACTCAGTTGAGCACTTGGCAGAGTTGTATGTTAGAGAGATAGTTAAACTTCATGGGGTTCTAGTAACCATTGTGTCGAATAGGGATCCTTGTTTTATCGCCCGGTTGTGGCAAGGTCTTCAAGAGGCATTGGGAACTAAGTTGACTTTTAGCACCGCTTATCACCCTCAAACCGATGGGCAATCAGAATGTACCATTTAGATTTTGGAGGACATGCTTAGAGCTTGTGTCCTAGATTTCAAGGGGTCTTGGGAGAGGCACTTACCATTGATTGAATTTGCCTACAACAATAGTTACCAAGCTAGCATCGAGATGTCACCGTTTGAGGCCTTGTATGACCGACCTTGCAGATCACCAATTTATTGGGCCGAGGTGGGGGATGCACCGTTGTTCGGTTCGAAAATCGTTAGAGAGACGGTCGAGAAAGTTGCTCTCAGTCGGAAAAGTTTAGCTACAGCCCAAAGCCGATAGAAAAATTATGCCGATAAGAGGAGACGACCCTTATCCTTCGAAGTGTGTTTTCCTTAAGATCTCACCTAAGCGGGGTTTAATGAGGTTCGGTAAGAGTGGAAAGTTGTCTCCGAGGTTTATTGGGCCTTTCGAGATATTGGAGAAAATTAGGAAAGTGGCATACCGGTTAATCTTACCGCCACAACTTTCGGGGATTCACAATGTGTTTCATGTGTCAATGCTTGGGAAGTACGAACCCGACTCTTCTCATGTGCTAGATTGGGTTGATTTGGAGGTGGATGAAGATGCCTTTTACGAAGAGCGACCGGTTCAAATACTAGATACCCAAGAGCAAGTGTTACGGGGCAGAACTATACCGTTAGTGAAGGTGTTGTGGAGGCACCATGGGGTTGAGGAGGCAACTTGGGAACGGGAAGTGGAGGTACGCTCCAAGTATCCAGATTTATTTGAAAATGCTTAGTTGTTTTGATTTGTAATATTCCTTAGTATCGAAAGGAATAGTGTTAGAATTGTTAATCACATGTTGTTGTATGTACTGTTAATCGAAGTATTAGATTGTGAGGGAAGGAATTTTTGTTAAAGATGTTTCATTTCGAATGCCTAGTACAAGTAATTTTTGTTTTGATGAAATGATGACGATGAGAATGGTAAATGTTAGTTGGACATTGATGTTGCAATTTGAAAATTTTGTTAGTGTGGTCATAATTGCTAGAACCCTTAGTTTGGTTGGTTTGTTTAAATTTCGGGGACGAAATTTCTTATGGTGGGGATGTTGTGATGACCGGTTTCATTGCATGTCGTTTCACTTTGTCCTCTTTGAGTGTGGTGTTCGAGAGCTTTCCTTCAAATTCCGATTCTTGTCTAACTCTGGGTTGAGCGTCACTTGTTTCGGAGGGTGCACGGTTGAGTCAGGAGTGCCTGGGAGTGAACTAGAAAAAAAATTCTGGGTTGCTGGGCCAGGGCCGCACGTGCGGCGCCTTGGGCCGCACGTGCTGGGAGTGAGGCCGCACATGCGGGGAAGGGTGAGTTGGGAAGGTTGCACACTGCCTAATAAGCAGGTACGGAGTGAGGGGTGGAAGAGATGGCTGCGCGTGCGGTCATGAAGGCCACACGTGCAAGAAGTAGCCTCCGTATGTGCGGGGGCATGTGCCGCACGTGCGGGACGCGGGCAGTCCGAATCTCTGTTTTTTTTTTCTCTATTTGGCTATGTATGTATCACATTTGGGGCATTTCTCTCTCACTCTAAACATCATTTTACTCCTCCTTCTCTCTAAAAACTCTCACCAAACTCCAAGAACCTTTGATTTCTTGCAATCCATTGAGTTTTGATCCATCTTCTTTCACAAATCTTGGTGAGCAAAGCAAGAACTACATTGTGTGCGGTGGAGATTGAGTTTTGGCACCTTTTGATTCTAGAGTTTCTTCTCTCATCTTCTCCAAAACCTTGAGGTAGGGACTTTCTTGAGTTATATATACATGTTTTGCAATTATTGATGTTGATTTAAAGGTTTTGTTGAAGTTATTGTGTTGGTTTTGATTTTGTGACCCAAAATGTAGAGATTTTCAAAAGTGGGTTTTTTTTTTTTTTTTTTTTTTTTTATAAAAAAAATCTCAAATCCTTCGAAGATAGCATCTTGAGAGTTGAAATCATCTTAAGCTAGGAAAATGGTGTGATCTTGAGGGTCTTTTTCAAGTGTTTAGTGTGTGTGTGTGTATGTGTGTGTGTGTTGTTTGTAAGGAAGAAAACTAGAAATTGGAGGTTTTCAAAACAAATGATGGGAACACATGAAGTTTTATTATTAATGTATTATTTTGTATATCAAAAGAGTTAAATGAAGGAAAGATTCTTGCTTATAGTTACAAACGATGAATCTCATAAAATAGAGAAAAATGTTGGTGTTGGAAAGAAATTATTGTTCATTGTTGCTATAGTCTTGAAATGATTATGTTATTAGAATTGCTTGAGAGGTGGAAATGTGGCTATTTGTCGATGAAATTAAATGGGAACATGGTTCCATTGTGAGATAATTTGGATCAGAAGGAATGGAAGCTCGTTTGTTTGAGATTATTGTTGAAATATATAAGAATGAAAAGGGAATGATTATTGTAGCATTACCAACTGTTATTTTGCATACACTATTGTAGGTTCCCGCATGTTTTGATTTGAAATTGATTATTTGGCATTAAGAAAAGAATTGTTGAGAAAAGGGAACTAAGGAAATGTTTTTGGGGTAAATATGTTGGTAAGTCCGGATAGGAGGTGTAGATGGAATTGATAAGTTGGCCTGAGTGTCCGGGGTGTGAAAGACCAAAAACACACGCGGAGGACGGTACCACTTCCCTTCCGGTTAGCAATCGGTAAAGTGGGGTTTTTGGTAGTACTAGTTGAGCTTACTTGCAGACACCAACCTAAGAGATTACCTGAGTTGTATTTACTGCCCCTATTGAATAAAATTGTAAGTTTTAGAATTGTTGAGAATTCAAACTTTCGTTGAATGTATTGATTTTTCAAAAGAGCATGTAAATGAAATTTTCTTTAAATTGGCATTGCATGGCATTTGCATTTAACATTGGAAATCTTGCATAACTGTATATAGTTTGTAAGGATTCTCTACTAGGCTTTGTGCTCACTCCTATGAGATTTTAGTGCAGGAAAAGATGTGGTGATCCCTCAAAGTTGAAGGCATGGACATATTTTTGTGAAGAGTAGATGACTCTATTTTTGTTGAGAATTTATTGCTAGCCAAGGACTTTAAATGTATGGGTTCGTGAAACTATTTTTTTGTAACCGAGCTCAAGCCTTGGAAGGTGTAAGCCGTTAAGGGCATTTTATTTATTTTTGGGATGTGATGCTTTACATGCTATAGATTTATGTGTTTTCCATACCGTTGAATGTATAATTCGCATGTAGAACTTTTGTATACAGTTTAGGGATTAATGATTAAAAGGCTTAGAGATCTATCTTTTATTCCTTAACGAATGTTGGTTAATGTATCTAATTTGTGTTGGGATATTTCGGGGGCGTTACATTAATTAATCCTAAAGGGGTGAAGATGTGTAATAATTGAGTTATGTGTTAAAGAATTGGAATAATGGTTTAGTTATTAAAATGAAACTTAATTGGGTTTAGTAGTGGTTTTTGATTAACGTCGTATTGTAGTTGTGTTTTATGAATTGGATTGGTTTAAGAAAAAAGATGAAGTTTTAGCCAAGGGTGGACGTAGATGATGGTTTTGAAAAAATAGATTTGGTTTTGGAAATAAAATGGTGCGTGTAACTCTTTTGTGATATGAAATGAGAAATGGTTGATTTAAAAGGGTGGAATTAGTTGTGGATTTATATTGTATGAGTCGTGTGTCTATTTATCTATTTAGAGGTCTTGTCTTTGGTCATCGGTGGAAGATGGCATTGTTATTGTTGAGTAGATGATGTGTATGTATTACACTTGTATGGTATTGTGCAGCTTAGCATATGGTGTTATTATTGTGTTATTGTTTGGGGGTTTATTTCCCTCTAGGTGAGGTCGGTAAAGTGTGATTGTAGCTGGTTTCTCATGCTCCTCGGACGGGGTCTAGTCTCATCAAATACGATAGCCCTACAATTCGGACTCCCGTGATTCTAAATCTGGTTTCACAAGTGCAATGTGAAATATAAAAACACAAAAGAGTCCAAATTTGGGCAAATTTGAAAAATCAATTTACAATAAAAAAATGCCAAAAATAGACTGTATTGCCAGATTTCAGAGTCGCCACCAAAATATTTTTTGAGAAATTTAGGAAACTCCTGACTCGTGCCTAAGGCCACTTGTCCATCATAACCAAAGTGTCCCGGCTCGGGAACTTAGGTATGAGAAGGAAAGGTCATGAATCGAGCACCCCACTCCTGGATCAAAGATCGGCTTCTACTAATCATGATGTGATTTTTATGTACAGTATATGCTCTTGTTCCAATTATTATGCTAACTTATTATGTGAGGCACACAAGTATAGACTAAGTCACCCACTTTGGAATGCCTTGATTCAATGTTTGTTTGAACAGAGTTTTGAATATGTGCCACTTGAAAAAGTGCGCTCATGTATACATTAATCAAATCATCCCAACTTAAGCAAAATAGCCTTCATCCACTGACATTCAAAAGAGATATATCAAATAATCATTTAGCCTCATGGTAATATGCTTGATATGGCAACACAAATACACATGCAACATGCTAAAGCGAGAAATGCTCACATAGCACTCAACCGAGGGAAGGAAAAATAAAAGGAAATAATTAGAAAAATGCATGCTCTAATATGCAAGTGGCTAATGCAACACATACAAAATGCAACTATTGGATTTGGCTTCTTAACATGACATATGGATCAACTCAAAGCATGTGGTAGCGCACGTATTCAAGCAAAAAATAATCGATGTTTATCAAGTATGATGAGCCAAATCCTTATGTATGCAAAAATGGATGCAAGGCATGGTAATGATAAGAAATAAAAAATAGGATACTGCATCCAACCATAGTAAGCAAGTAAATAAAAGGGACAAAGAATGGGGGTTGGAAGACATACACAATATTACAAGTTTGCCCTCGCACGAGAGGGTCCAAATGAATGTCCTAATTAACTAATTATTACAACACTAAATAAATTAACTAAATTAACAAGCTATTACGAATTCGAATGAAGCTAATTAATTAAGTACAACATACTAATATTAAAATGCTAATTTAAAGGACTTGAACGAGAAGCGAGGACCTGCGAGCACACAACCAAGAACATCCTCCCATAAGCCTCTCTGTTTGCTGCCAGATTCTGCTTTGTTTGTAGTCAGAAAATTATTCTGTTTTTGCCTCAGCTTCTGCTCTGTTCTGCCACAAAAATACCACTGCTTGTATAAAAATGTGGCCGACCGACCTTGGAAAGTGGTCAACCGGACAGGGTGGTGGCTGGCCAGCCACTGTTTTTGGGAACTGCTCTGCTACCACAAAATCAAAATAGAGTATGTCCAGGAGATGTTTATGCTATCTGCTATTCCCTATCATGAAGATGATCAATGAAGGAGTATATTCGGTTCACAAATCATCAATCATCGCAAGTTTGTTACGTGATGATCTATGAACCGATAGGACAAAAAATCAATAGAATGAAATACAATACCAACAATACCTCCCCCCTATCATAGAGTTATCTCAAGGGAAGTGGTAGACATTGTTTCTTGAATCACTAAACATCACTACAAAGTATGTAATGATTCAAGACGCAATGGGTTCAATGACCCCGTTTGGTGTAGCTGTTAAAATAGATTATAGATTATAGCTTAACAGATTATAGATTATGACTTTAATTAGAAGCTGTTAATCTGTTTGGTGTAGTTGTTAGATTATATATTTAAGTTGCTGAGTAATGTTTGTTAAATAAGCTGTGAATTAGCTTTTTTAATTAACTTTTATTTTTTGTTATTCACTACTTGCCTACATTTCTCATAAAAAGTAATAATAATATTCTATAGTTCATTTGGGTCTTTTTCTATTTAAAAAAAAAATTAAGAGTATAACCGTAAATTAACATGTCCACAGCAGAAGCTGATAATCAGAAGTAAGAGGTGAGCAGCTTATCACAATCAGCTTTTTTGACTTAAAATAAGTTGTTAAAATCAAAAGCAGTTTGAAATAAGGCCTCGTTTGGGAACAGACTAATTTAGTAACTTTTTGGCTATTTGGCTAAAATGTGATGTAAAAAAAACTAGTATGTTTGGGATGATTTTTTGGCTTTTTACGAAAAGATGTGCAAAAAGTAGAGAGAAAAGGGAATCTTTGACTTTTTGGTATGGGTTGTTGGCTTTTTGGCTTTTTTAGTAACTTTTTGGCTTTTTGGCTAAAATAGCCTCTTGCCAAACGAGGCCTAAGTTTAACCAAATAGTCCAAAATAGCTTTTCAAAAGCCAGAAGCCTTAAGTTGGCTAAAAAAAGCCCAAACAAACACCCCAATATAACATCTAATTGAACTCGACTCAATTTTATTACCTCTTTTACATTACCTTGCCATTTTCTAATCTTTTCTTTATTTTGTCTAAAAGTGATAATTACGTCCACTAAGTGCAAAAAGCGATAAAGAGAAATGTCAAACAAGAGGTTGTGCCTAGCATGAGAGAGATGTAATGCCTTGGTAATGAACCTCCGAAGAGATTAAATCATTAAGTATGGAAAGTCTCTTTCTCATGTCTTGAGCAATAATCTAGTGTTTAAGACAACTCTTAATCAAAGAAAGGAAAGAAAGGAAAGAGGTTGCAGAGATGATTATGCAAAGACGATTATTACAAATGTGAATATTTATATGAAAACTATGTAAAGAAAGCTATCAACTCAAATAGATTGGTGTCTATGGCCTAAACAACCAAATCTATGAAGAGTTACAACAACACAAGCATAGTATTCAAAGCATAAACTAAATAAACACACTAAACAGCCCCTAAATAGCACCATACAGTGCTGAAAATCATTTTGAAAAGCTAAAAAAAGTAAGCAAAAATGGAAGGGAATAAAGATAGTAAGCAAGCCAAAGGAAGGGTGGCTAACCCCTCAACGTTTTGGACCTTTAAATCACATATTTTAGCCATTGAAAACTCTGAAAAGTAGTATATAAATCAAAGAAACAAGTGAGAAGAACAAGGATATAAGCTATGTGATAAGGTTCAAGAAAATATGGTTAACCCCTCCACCTTTGGTAGCTCTTAAGTCACAAGTTTTAGTACTTAAAACCAGTCTAAAACAGTGTATAAACAACAAGAAAATGAGAGGAAAAGAGCAGGGTAAACAAGGAAAGAGATGGCAAAGGCTATACCTCTTGAAGAGAGGATGCTCTTTAGTTCACAAACCACAAGGTGATCACTCTCAAGAGCTGAAATTTATGTTCAATAATCTCAACAAGAAGCCTCAAGTTTTGGCTTCGAAAGTGTATGGATAGTCTATGTATATTGCAAGGGAAAGGAAGAGTGTTTGACAAGCTTTAAGCATTTAGCAATTTTTTCTAATTATAGCGATCTCGGTTTTCCCTTCAGTGTTTATTGTATTCCGGACTCGGTTCCGTGGATGTGTGTTGTGTCTTTATCGCATCTCCGTCCTTTAATTCTTTGTGCTTGAGTTTGGATTGTGTTGGGCAGGTTTGAAACAGGATGGTTGTGTTTAGAAACCAAAAGTTGATGCCCAAATTTTGGCCTTCACGCTTGAGTGGGGCTTTTGACGCTCGAGCGGGCCCTTTTGTATTGCTCCTCTGCTCGAGTGGGTAGTTTGACGATCGAGCATGATTATTCAACCCTCAGTACTTTTCTCTGCAGGTGATCGGACGCTCGAGCGTCTGCTCTCATGCTCGAGCGTCCACTCTCACGCTCGAGCGGGGGCCTTCGCCTGCAGAACTTCTGGAAGTGTGCATTTGACGCTCAAGCGTCGCTTTTCACGCTCGAGCGGGAGTCTGTGCCTGACGCTCGAGCGGGGCGTTCCACGCTCGAGCGGAATGTGTTTTATATTAGTTCGAGTTGTAACTTTTTGGATCACTTTTTCCGGTCATTTTCTCTCTTTAACTTTCCAAAACCCTATTTTAAGAGCTCCTCTCTCTAGAATACACCTTCTCTCTACGAAATCATCTAGTTTTAGCGATCTTCCACCCTTGTTCCTTTGTAAAAAGTGTAGAGCTTGGTGTGGGCTACGTTTGGATCCAAAAATCTTTGGGTTTGGAGTACTTTCAAATTTCTTCATCTTCTCCTTTGAGCTCCGAAATTTGAGGTAGGGATAACTACTCATATTTATGGTCTTTGACATAAACTTGTGGTCACTTTGATTTAATGTTGAAGTTGGAAAATTTTGGGTGTTAGGGCTTCAAAATGTATAAAGAGGGGCTTTGTTCTTTTGACCCATACATGTGTATTTTGGGTCTTAAAATGAGGTTATTGATGTTTATTGATGATATTTGGACTTTTGGGTCAATGTTGAGAAAAGGAGGAGAAAAGCCCTAATTTATTGTGATGAATTAATTTGTATAATTAATTTGGGAAAGTTATGAAAATATGAAATCGAGTTGGAAATAATGAAATTGGGTAATTATGAGATTTAATGGTAGAGTTGGATTTATTAATCACTCACCTTTGAAATTGTAGATAATTTATCTGTTTGATAATTTATTATCTGTTTAGAAATAAATGTTTTAGGCTATTGGTGGATGATAGTTTTGGTTGCAGACACTGCATGATGATTAGGTGAATTGAAACTAATCATATGAGTATGTCATTGAATATGATGGATGGAATAACACATTGAATATGTGCTTTGCTTGATCATTGTATATGATAAGTGTTTAAATACATTGTATATGTATGTTGTTTGGGAGAAGATAGGGGATGTACTCCACGGTTTGGGAGGAGATAGGGGATGTACTCCTAAACTGGATTTGGGAGATAGGGTATGGACTCCAGTGATAACTAAGTTGGCCGAAGTGTCCAGGGTGAAAGTCTCGAAATCCTAATTGCGTTTGCATAACAGAGATGAATTGGAGTATTGAATGATCCTAATATGAGTTGTAGTCTCTTTTCAATTGAATTCTTGAAGTATTGTTGATATGAGTTGTAGTCTCATTATGAACGGTCTGGTTGAATAGGGAACCACATCTATGAATTGGTTTGGGTAATGAAATGGAAAGAGATGTATGTTTGTTTATATGAGTTAAACATTTATCAAATGCCAATGTTTTAGTTACTGCTCATACTATGTTTAGCATATCTCTACTGGACGTTGTCTCACCCTATATGGGACATCATTTTCAGGTTCAGGTGTTATGCCGCCTCCAAGGCCTTAGCTTGGATGGTTTTGGGAGTTAAAGACTCTTTTGGTTGTTTACTATTTTGGTAATACATGTAAATTCAACCCAAGGGCTTATTTGTGTAGAGAGTTAGAACTCTTCTTTTGTTGTAACCAAGTGTTGACTTGGAAAATTGTAAACCTACAGGGCATTTACTTTTGTTGTCAACATGTATTACTTTTTGTAAAGAACACTCTGATGAATGGAAATATGCTTTATTCTCTTGTCTATGAATATCATAAATGTTGGGTTTATATGTATTATTTTGAGGGCGTTACATCTAACCCTTAGAGATGGCCTTCTATTTATAGAAAAATGTCTTCTCAAGTCGAAAACAATTGTATAGGGGCAACTGGTGCAAGGTATGGGCATGCGGACAGCTAGCAGTTGAAAATATTTATCTGTGACTGAACATGGTTGGTCGGCCATGGAGGGGGACGGTCGGCGAACCAAAAATGGCCTGCCGGCCACTTGCTAGCTAGCAGGTCTCTTAGTGGTCAGCCTGGAAAAAATAGGTTTTGGTTTGAAGGGGGTTGGGCTCTGAAGCTTGAAAACTGAAGTCTTTTGCTGAAGAAATTGAACGATTTGGATAGCTTAACAATTCATCACTAAGTATTCAACATGAGGCGCCCAAGTCTCAAGGACAGTAAAAAAATGAGGTGTCTACAGTGATGCCTTGACAAAGGTTCCTCGTTCCTTCCAGTTTGCACCTAGTAAAGTGTAACCTTGGGGTTGTTACCCTCCAAGTGAGGTCGGTAAAGCATTCTGTGTTATGCAAATTGTATCATTTGCAATCCGCGTTGTACATTGATGGAAATAGAAGTATGTATTACGTTCAGTTAATTATATTTAGGAATATATATTTCTCAGTATTTCTGTTATGGGTGTTCCTTGCCCTTGGGCCTATGGCCAGGGAAGATAGTAGATGTGTTGTTACATAAGTGTATGCAGTAGGCTGAGTTATGAGATAGGGTTATGACTTGTATCTGTGAACGTGCTTTCAAAACAAATGTGAAGACAAAATTCTTTTATGTTAACGTGAAAGTTTAAATAACCAAGGTTGCATTGTGAAGAGATGTTTTTGAAACTAAACTAGATAATTGAAAAGAAAATAAATGGTTTTACACCTTGTAGTGTTTAAATGAATGTTTTTGGAGAAAATGTACTTATATAAGTGTATTTTGAATATCAAACTGTCATGTTATTTATATCGTACGTCATGGTGCATTCATGATCATAGATATGTATTTTATTATTGTTTAGGATTATGATGGGATCTCTACTGGACTTTATGTTCATCCCACGTTGCTAATAATTTTTCAGGTGCAAGTTGAGAGATGATTCAAGTTCGGTAATCTTCCTTAATTTTTGGCCACGGGGCCTATACTTCTTGGCAAAATGCCATTGTTATAAGTAAGGTTAAACCCTTACCTTTAATGTAAAGATGTAAGGCTACGGACATTTTGTTTAAATGTAATTTTTGTTGCATTCCATATATGTACAATTGAGAAGACTTTTATTTGTTTATAGTGATAATGTATGTATAGTTTTGTGTGTTCTTAATGGAAATGGATTTATATTAATGGATGTGGTAATATTACTCAGGTAATAAAAAGCGGGGCGTGACACAAAACTCAGCAATGCAAGTCCGCTATTGGATATACGATGATCCTACAAGATTTGTTTTGCAATGCATTTAAGTTATTTTTATTTATTTATTTATCTTCCTTTCTCACATTGGTGTATATATCATCTATGCATGGTTAATATTTATTATAAAGCCTCTCTAATTGACGGATTTATAAGACAAAGTTTTGGATGACAAATTTAATTTTTATATTAATTTTTTACATTTTATTATTTCTATGTGAAATATTCATTTTATCTAATATTTCTTTGGTTTTAATTTTAGATGTAATTTTTAACTATTGACGTGCTTTATTCCAAGTAAAGTTTGAGAAAAGTTTGCATGGGAAGCTGAGTTAAATATTAAGAAAAGTTATAATTTAATATGATTCTCTCTCTTTTCCTTTTAAAAGATTTTACAATTCTGATATGCATTTTAAGAATTTATTACATATAATTGATTTATTGCACCTGGTTATAATTCAAATATTTTAATTTGTTAATGGTTAGTTTAATTTCATATTGTAGTTTGTTAATAGCTTATCAATTCATTATTAGTGTGAAATACAACTTTATTTTTTCTAATGATGTATTTCAATGATTTCAAATATTTCTCACCATGCATCGCGCGGATTTTTCACTAATAATTAAATAAATAAGAAATGTTCGTCGGTAGTGTCAACCTTACTGCTCTTTATCTATGTTTAATTTACGAATAAGATAAGACGGTTATCCAAAGATAGATAATTTGGGAATACCTTATTCCAGTGAGGGCATTTTATTTATTTGCAATAAAGATGGTTATCCTTCATATCCGGGACCAAAGGGCCATATTTACGTCATCATTTGTCACAAAATCTGAACTAAAATGCATAATATTTTTATTCCCAATTTATGTAGTCCTTTCTCACTCCTTATTCGCAAATAAAACATTATTTTTATACTTGAAAGCATACAGGTGAACTGGGACCGTGTTTGATTGAATAGATTATAATATAGAATTATATAAAAATCATTAATGAGTAAAATATAAAATGAATTTTTAAAGATTTGTTTAAAATATTAGTTGTTCTTTTTAGTTTTGAAAATTATATCCCGTTATTTTAAATTTCTAATTGCATAACGAACTCATTTTATTAATTAATTATTAAGTCAATTAGTAATTTTTAATGATATCATATATATATATTTTAATTACCAATTTTGATAATTTTATTATTGTATAGAATGATAGTTACGAATTTAATTTTGTGTTAATTTTGTTAAAAGACAAATGCTAACAATAGAACAATTGTAAGTCTAGATTCACATGAGGCGATTCGTATTTTAAGCAAATATCAAGGGATGTATTTATAATTTACCCATGATTAATTTATGAGACTCACATTCCGATGTTTTATTACAATTTTTGTTGTCCGAATTAGATTTTATCAAATAAAATTGATGGATTTTTAATCCTACTAATAATAATGCAAAATAAATATGTAATTGGGATTATATATTTCTATATCAATTGCAAAATAAATGTGGACAAAAAGCGATAAATTTTCTCATTAGTCTAGTTGGATAATCAATTATACAGTAATTTCATAGATTGTTAATTATTTCACTATGAAACATGGCCTAAGAACCATCTTTTAATTGTAACAATTAAGTCCTCAAAATTCGACTAATATTTTGGTGTGATCCTCTTGTCACTTACCGTTACATTTTTAGGTGAGAAATACTCACGTGAACACATTTTATGGGTATTAATTAGAAAAAATATTTGTATAACAAATTACAATTTTCTCTCTCAAACTTCTATCAAAATTTTACTTTGGTTCATTATTTTCAACTTTGATTAAAATTTCAAACAGAAGAGTGATGGAAGGACTACATTGAAGTGCTGATTAAAATTTGACAACTTAGTTGTAATTAGAAAATGAGGGACTACAGTGAAATTTGAGTAAAAGTTCAAGGGTGAAAGTATAATTTATCCCTTCTTTTCTTTTTTTTAGTAATCAATGATCACATTGTTAAAACTTGCAAAACCTACTTAATCTCAATTTTTAACAGAATAAACCTTTTACGAACATAACAAATTACATAGTTACAAACAGAAAGATAAGTTTTATGTGGAACAATAAGGTCGTTTTATGCTTAGTCCAATTGAATATGACAGAAGACAATGACGGCTAGTTTGTAGGACAATGAGGTGGGTTAATTACGTCGCATTGTTTTGGTTGTAACTTTTATTATTTAGATCATATTTTATTGATCATTCTATCTAATAAAATTGACATCTTTTTTAATACTACAACTAATAACATAAAAATACATATACTTAAAATTATATGTTTCTATATATATTGCGAAACCAACGTCTACAAGAAAGAATTACATATCTCACTAATTTAATTGGATAACAAATTCTACACTAATTTTATAAATTGTTAATCCACTCACTATTAATCATACTAATCAAATAAGTCCGGATATTATTAGTGAGTTTAGCACTGGATTTGGACAAATTATATAGGTAATATTTGACAAAATTACATTTGTAGACATGATTAGTTAGTTATTAATGACTCTAATTTTGTTACCATACTTTCAAAGTCTGTAAGTAATATAAAGATTGTGATTGGTTCAGAATAGTGGGTTTTATATCTAAAAGTCTACTGACCCCAACCAAAATTATGGATTCTACTATTTTAAACTAATCACAATTTGTGTATTATTCGCACAATTTAAAAATGTGTAAACAAATTCATTTTCATTATTAATGAAGACAAAACCATAATTAACGGAGGTTGATTTACTTGTTTTTAGTTAAGCATGGCCGCCACTTGTCTCTCCACTATCTTCACTCTTCAGCTGCATATATGCATGCACTAGCATACAATAATGCAAGACAGTAACAAGAGCCAAAACAATATGATCAAATAAGGTTCATATTTGTACCATTAAAAAAATGGAAATTACTATGCAATTAGAATTTTTATACAAAATTTTATGGTCCTGTTAAAACTAATAGAAGTAGAATACCTCACATCCATGCTTAATCACTACAACAAATTAAGGTTTTGGGGACGAAAATTTAGGAACAAAATTATTTTTTTGGGACCAAATATTTTTGTTGCAAAAAATGTTGTTATATTTTTAGCAACGAAAATTGGACATTAGTAATGAATTATTATCTATTTTGGATAAATTTTTTGTCACAAAAAATAAACCATTTTGAAACCAAAATATTTTGTCCCTAAAAGTCAATATATTAGTGAAAGTTTCAAAATTTTGTCGCTAAAAGCCTTATTTTTTATTTTTCGGGATGACCTTTTAGCGACTATTCACTCGATAATAGAAATTGGTCTCTGAATGTCTTTTGTAACAAAATTTCACTTTTAAAAACTAAAATATTTGGTTTCTAAAACTCTTATATGTTATAGTAACTAGAAGGCCAGGGCCTAGCCAAATTACTAGTCAAAGAGCTTACCGCGGTAGAACCAACCACACTATGAAAGAAAGACCCAGGGTGGGGTCTGTTGAAAAAACCCGATGGTCACATTCTTCTCTTTTCTTTTAGTGGTCTCTTTAAAATAGAGTATTGGATTGGAGTTAGTTTAGAATGATGTGGATTGTTAGATTTATAAACTATGTTCTTTATTTTAAAATGAAAATAGCTGTAACGTTCCAAATTTCTAACCCAAATGATAATGCAATAATCATGGCCCCTTTAAAGGAAAAACCAATTATACAATCCTGCATTTGCTTTCCATAATGTAAATAGTTTTCCATTGCGACAATACTTAAATCCGACATGAAGTAAAGAAACAAATAAATACCCCCAAGGGTTACAAATTTCCAAGGCTTAAGCCCAGTTGTACAAAAATGGTTATTCAAACCCACACATACAAAGCCCTTGGCTTACAAATAGAATCATAACCAATGAGAACCTTATGCTCTCATCACACACATTTCCACGCCCTTAGTTAGGCGGATTCACCATGTTTTTCCTGCACAAAAATCTCGTAGGGTGAGCATAAAGCCCAGTAGGAAATGCTTCACAAAATATATACATTTTATACAAGTCTCAAGAGATGAATGCACATGCCATGCCATGCCTTTTTGAAAATAAAACACGTCTTCATCTTTTGAAAACCATCATACTCAATGATGTTATGTAACTTCAACTGTTCAAAATTTATTAATTTAATTCAAGCGGCGGTAAATACAACTCTGGTAATCCGTAGGTCAGTGTCGACAAGTAGACAATACGACCACTACCAATTGTCATTTTCACCGGTATTAACCGGAAGGCTTGACACCTATTCGTGCGACTTTCAGGTCTTTAACCAAGGACACTCAGGCCAACTTAAACAATTTCATCTCTAAAAGTCTACTGACCCCAACCAAAATTATGGATTCTACTATTTTAAACTAATCACAACTTAAAAATGTGTGAACAAATTCATTTTCATTATTAATGAAGACAAAACCATAATTAGAGGAGGTTCATTTACTTGTTTTTAGTTAAGCATGGCTGCCATTTGTCTCTCCACTATCTTCGCTCTTCAGCTGCATATATGCATGCACTAGCATACAATAATGCAAGACAGTAACAAGAGCCAAAACAATATGATCAAATAAGGTTCATAGTTGTACCATTAAAAAAATGGAAATTACTATGCAATTAGAATTATTATACAAAATTTTATAGTCCTGTTGACACTAATGGAAGTAGAATACCTCACATCCATGTTTAATCACTACAACAAATTAAGGTTTTGGGGACCAAAATTTAGGAACAAAATTATTTTTTTGGGACCAAATATTTTTGTTGCAAAAAAAGTTGTTATATTTTTAGCAACGAAAATTGGACATTAGTAATGAATTATTATCTATTTTGGATAAATTTTTTCTCTCAAAAAATAAACCATTTTGAAACCAAAATATTTTGTCCCTAAAAGTCAATATATTAGTGAAAGTTTCAAAATTTTGCTGCTAAAAGCCTTATTTTTTACTTTTCGGGACGACCTTTTAGCGACTATTCTCTCGATAATAGAAATTGGTCTCTGAATGTCTTTTGTAACAAAATTTCACTTTTAAAAACTAAAATATTTGGTTTCTAAAACTCTTATATGTTATAGTAAATAGAAGGCCAGGGCCTAGCCAAATTACTAGTCAAAGAGCTTACCGCGGTAGAACCAACCACACTATGAAAGAAAGGCCCAGGGTGGGGTCTGTTGAAAAAACCCGATGGTCACATTCTTTTCTTTTCTTTTAGTGGTCTCTTTAAAATAGAGTATTGGATTGGAGTCAGTTTAGAATGATGTGGATTGTTAGATTTATAAACTATGTTCTTTATTTTAAAATTAAAATAGCTGTAACGTTCCAAATTTCAAGCCCAAATGATAATCCAATAATCATGGCCCCTTTAAAGGAAAAACCAATTATACAATCCTGCATTTTCTTTCCATAATGTAAATAGTTTTCCATTGCGACAATACTTAAATCCGACATGAAGTAAAGAAACAAATAAATACCCCCAAGGGTTACAAATTTCCAAGGCTTAAGCCCAGTTATACAAAAATGGTTATTCAAACCCACACATACAAAGCCCTTGGCTTACAAATAGAATCATAACCAATGAGAACCTTATGCTCTCATCACACACATTTCCACGCCCTTAGTTAGGCGGATTCACCATGTTTTTCCTGCACAAAAATCTCGTAGGGTGAGCATAAAGCCCAGTAGGAAATGCTTCACAAAATATATACATTTTATACAAGTCTCAAGAGATGAATGCACATGCCATGCCATGCCTTTTTGAAAATAAAACACGTCTTCATCTTTTGAAAACCATCATACTCAATGATGTTATGTAACTTCAACTGTTCAAAATTTATTAATTTAATTCAAGCGGCGGTAAATACAACTCTGGTAATCCGTAGGTCAGTGTCGACAAGTAGACAATACGACCACTACCAATTGTCATTTTTACCGGTATTAACCGGAAGGCTTGACACCTATTCGTGCGACTTTCAGGTCTTTCACCAAGGACACTCAGGCCAACTTAAACAATTTCATCTCTAAAAGTCTACTGACCCCAACCAAAATTATGGATTCTACTATTTTAAACTAAACACAACTTAAAAATGTGTGAGCAAATTCATTTTCATTATTAATGAAGGCAAAACCATAATTAGAGGAGGTTCATTTACTTGTTTTTAGTTAAGCATGGCTGCCATTTGTCTCTCCACTATCTTCGCTCTTCAGCTGCATATATGCATGCACTAGCATACAATAATGCAAGACAGTAACAAGAGCCAAAACAATATGATCAAATAAGGTTCATAGTTGTACCATTAAAAAAATGGAAATTACAATGCAATTAGAATTATTATACAAAATTTTATAGTCCTGTTGACACTAATGGAAGTAGAATACCTCACATCCATGTTTAATCACTACAACAAATTAAGGTTTTGGGGACCAAAATTTAGGAACAAAATTATTTTTTTGGGACCAAATATTTTTGTTGCAAAAAATGTTGTTATATTTTAAGCAACGAAAATTGGACATTAGTAATGAATTATTATCTATTTTGGATAAATTTTTTGTTTCAAAAAATAAACCATTTTGAAACCAAAATATTTTGTCCCTAAAAGTCAATATATTAGTGAAAGTTTCAAAATTTTGTCGCTAAAATCCTTATTTTTTACTTTTCGGGACGACCTTTTAGCGACTATTCTCTCGATAATAGAAATTGGTCTCTGAATGTCTTTTGTAACAAAATTTCACTTTTAAAAACTAAAATATTTGGTTTCTAAAACTCTTATATGTTGTAGTAAATAGAAGGCCAGGGCCTAGCCAAATTACTAGTCAAAGAGCTTACCGCGGTAGAACCAACCACACTATGAAAGAAAGACCCAGGGTGGGGTCTGTTGAAAAAACCCGATGGTCACATTCTTCTCTTTTCTTTTAGTGGTCTCTTTAAAATAGAGTATTGGATTGGAGTCAGTTTAGAATGATGTGGATTGTTAGATTTATAAACTATGTTCTTTATTTTAAAATGAAAATAGCTGTAACGTTCCAAATTTCTAACCCAAATGATAATGCAATAATCATGGCCCCTTTAAAGGAAAAACCAATTATACAATCCTGCATTTGCTTTCCATAATGTAAATAGTTTTCCATTGCGACAATACTTAAATCCGACATGAAGTAAAGAAACAAATAAATACCCCCAAGGGTTACAAATTTCCAAGGCTTAAGCCCAGTTCTGCAAAAATGGTTATTCAAACCCACACATACAAAGCCCTTGGCTTACAAATAGACTCATAACCAATGATAACCTTATGCTCTCATCACACACATTTCCACGCCCTTAGTTAGGCGGATTCACCATGTTTTTCCTGCACAAAAATCTCGTAGGGTGAGCATAAAGCCCAGTAGGAAATGCTTCACAAAATATATACATTTTATACAAGTCTCAAGAGATGAATGCACATGCCATGCCATGCCTTTTTGAAAATAAAACACGTCTTCATCTTTTGAAAACCATCATACTCAATGATGTTATGTAACTTCAACTGTTCAAAATTTATTAATTTAATTCAAGCGGCGGTAAATACAACTCTGGTAATCCGTAGGTCAGTGTCGACAAGTAGACAATACGACCACTACCAATTGTCATTTTTACCGGTATTAACCGGAATGCTTGACACCTATTCGTGCGACTTTCAGGTCTTTCACCAAGGACACTCAGGCCAACTTAAACAATTTCATCTCTAAAAGTCTACTGACCCCAACCAAAATTATGGATTCTACTATTTTAAACTAATCACAACTTAAAAATGTGTGAACAAATTCATTTTCATTATTAATGAAGACAAAACCATAATTAGAGGAGGTTCATTTACTTGTTTTTAGTTAAGCATGGCTGCCATTTGTCTCTCCACTATCTTCGTTCTTCAGCTGCATATATGCATGCACTAGCATACAATAATGCAAGACAGTAACAAGAGCCAAAACAATATGATCAAATATGGTTCATAGTTGTACCATTAAAAAAATGGAAATTACTATGCAATTAGAATTATTATACAAAATTTTATAGTCCTGTTGACACTAATGGAAGTAGAATACCTCACATCCATGTTTAATCACTACAACAAATTAAGGTTTTGGGGACCAAAATTTAGGAACAAAATTATTTTTTTGGGACCAAATATTTTTGTTGCAAAAAATGTTGTTATATTTTTAGCAACGAAAATTGGACATTAGTAATGAATTATTATATATTTTGGATAAATTTTTTGTCTCAAAAAATAAACCATTTTGAAACCAAAATATTTTGTCCCTAAAAGTCAATATATTAGTGAAAGTTTCAAAATTTTGTCGCTAAAAGCCTTATTTTTTACTTTTCGGGACGACCTTTTAGCGACTATTCTCTCGATAATAGAAATTGATCTCTGAATGTCTTTTGTAACAAAATTTCACTTTTAAAAACTAAAATATTTGGTTTCTAAAACTCTTATATGTTATAGTAAATAGAAGGCCAGGGCCTAGCCAAATTACTAGTCAAAGAGCTTACCGCGGTAGAACCAACCACACTATGAAAGAAAGACCCAGGGTGGGGTCTGTTGAAAAAACCCGATGGTCACATTCTTCTCTTTTCTTTTAGTGGTCTCTTTAAAATAGAGTATTGGTTTGGAGTCAGTTTAGAATGATGTGGATTGTTAGATTTATAAACTATGTTCTTTATTTTAAAATGAAAATAGCTGTAACGTTCCAAATTTCTAACCCAAATGATAATGCAATAATCATGGCCCCTTTAAAAGGGAAAAAACCAATTATACAATCCTGCATTTGCTTTCCATAATGTAAATAGTTTTCCATTTGCGACAATACTTAAATCCGACATGAAGTAAAGAAACAAATAAATACCCCCAAGGGTTACAAATTTCCAAGGCTTAAGCCCAGTTATGCAAAAATGGTTATTCAAACCCACACATGACAAAGCCCTTGGCTTACAAATAGACTCATAACCAATGAGAACCTTATGCTCTCATCACACACATTTCCACGCCCTTAGTTAGGCGGATTCACCATGTTTTTCCTGCACAAAAATCTCGTAGGGTGAGCATAAAGCCCAGTAGGAAATGCTTCACAAAATAAATTACATTTTATACAAGTCTCCAGAGATGAATGCACATGCCATGCCATGCCTTTTTGAAAATAAAACACGTCTTTATCTTTTGAAAACCATCATACTCAATGATGTTATGTAACTTCAACTGTTCAAAAATTTATTAATTTAATTCAAGCGGCGGTAAATACAACTCTGGTAATCCGTAGGTCAGTGTCGACAAGTAGACAATACGACCACTACCAATTGTCATTTTTACCCGGTATTAACCGGAATGCTTGACACCTATTCGTGCGACTTTCAGGTCTTTCACCAAGGACACTCAGGCCAACTTAAACAATTTCATCTCTAAAAGTCTACTGACCCCAACCAAAATTATGGATTTCTACTATTTTAAAACTAATCACAACTTAAAAATGTGTGAACAAATTCATTTTCCATTATTAATGAAGACAAAAGCCATAATTAGAGGAGGTTCATTTACTTGTTTTTAGTTAAGCATGGCTGCCATTTGTCTCTCCACTATCTTCGTTCTTCAGCTGCATATATGCATGCACTAGCATACAATAATGCAAGATAGTAACAAGAGCCAAAACAATATGATCAAATATGGTTCATAGTTGTACCATTAAAAAAATGGAAATTACTATGCAATTAGAATTATTATACAAAATTTTATAGTCCTGTTGACACTAATGGAAGTAGAATACCTCACATCCATGTTTAATCACTACAACAAATTAAGGTTTTGGGGACCAAAATTTAGGAACAAAATTATTTTTTTGGGACCAAAATATTTTTGTTGCAAAAAATGTTGTTATATTTTTAGCAACGAAAATTGGACATTAGTAATGAATTATTATCTATTTTGGATAAATTTTTTGTCTCAAAAAATAAACCATTTTGAAACCAAAATATTTTGTCCCTAAAAGTCAATATATTAGTGAAAGTTTCAAAATTTTGTCGCTAAAAGCCTTATTTTTTACTTTTCGAGACGACCTTTTAGCGACTATTCTCTCGATAATAGAAATTGGTCTCTGAATGTCTTTTGTAACAAAATTTCACTTTTAAAAACTAAAATATTTGGTTTCTAAAACTCTTATATGTTATAGTAAATAGAAGGCCAGGGCCTAGCCAAATTACTAGTCAAAGAGCTTACCGCGGTAGAACCAACCACACTATGAAAGAAAGACCCAGGGTGGGGTCTGTTGAAAAAACCCGATGGTCACATTCTTCTCTTTTCTTTTAGTGGTCTCTTTAAAATAGAGTATTGGTTTGGAGTCAGTTTAGAATGATGTGGATTGTTAGATTTATAAACTAAGTTCTTTATTTTAAAATGAAAATAGCTGTAACGTTCCCAAATTTCTAACCCAAATGATAATGCAATAATCATGGCCCCTTTAAAGGAAAAACCAATTATACAATCCTGCATTTGCTTTCCGTAATGTAAATAGTTTTCCATTGCGACAATACTTAAATCTGACATGAAGTAAAGAAACAAATAAATACCCCCAAGGGTTACAAATTTCCAAGGCTTAAGCCCAGTTGTACAAAAATGGTTATTCAAACCCACACATACAAAGCCCTTGGCTTACAAATAGAATCATAACCAATGAGAACCTTATGCTCTCATCACACACATTTCCACGCCCTTAGTTAGGCGGATTCACCGCTGTTTTCCTGCACAAAAATCTCGTAGGGTGAGCATAAAGCCCAGTAGGAAATGCTTCACAAAAATATATACATTTTATACAAGTCTCAAGAGATGAATGCACATGCCATGCCATGCCTTTTTGAAAATAAAACACGTCTTCATCTTTGGAAGAACCATCATACTCAATGATGTTATGTAACTTCAACTGTTCAAAATTTATTAATTTAATTCAAGCGGCGGTAATTACAACTATGGTAATCCGTAGGTCAGTGTCGACAAGTAGACAATACGAACCACTACCAATTGTCATTTTTACCGGTATTAACCGGAATGCTTGACACCTATTCGTGCGACTTTTAGGTCTTTCACCAAGGACACTCAGGCCAACTTAAACAATTTCATCTCTAAAAGTCTACTGACCCCAACCAAAATTATGGATTCCTACTATTTTAAACTAATCACAACTTAAAAATGTGTGAACAAATTCATTTTCATTATTAATGAAGACAAAACCATAATTAGAGGAGGTTCATTTACTTGTTTTTAGTTAAGCATGGCTGCCATTTGTCTCTCCACTATCTTCGTTCTTCAGCTGCATATATGCATGCACTAAGCATACAATAATGCAAGACAGTATCAAGAGCCAAAACAATATGATCAAATATGGTTCATAGTTGTACCATTAAAAAAATGGAAATTACTATGCAATTAGAATTATTATACAAAATTTTAATAGTCCCTGTTGACACTAATGGGAAGTAGAATACCTCACATCCATGTTTAATCACTACAACAAATTAAGGTTTTGGGGACCAAAATTTAGGAACAAAATTATTTTTTTGGGACCAAATATTTTTGTTGTCAAAAAATGTTGTATATTTTTAGCAACGAAAATTGGACATTAGTAATGAATTATTATCTATTTTTGGATAAATTTTGTCTCAAAAAATAAAACCATTTTGAAACCAAAAATATTTTGTCCCTAAAAGTCAATATATTAGTGAAAGTTTCAAAATTTTGTCGCTAAAAGCCTTATTTTTTACTTTTCGGGACGACCTTTTAGCGACTATTCTCTCGATAATAGAAATTGGTCTCTGAATGTCTTTTGTAACAAAATTTCACTTTAAAAACTAAAATATTTTGGTTTCTAAAACTCTTATATGTCTATAGTAAATAGAAGGGCCAGGGCCTAGCCAAATTACTAGTCAAAGAGCTTACCGCGGTAGAACCAACCACACTATGAAAAAGAAAGACCCAGGGTGGGGGTCTGTTGAAAAAAACCCGATGGTCACATTCTTCTCTTTTCTTTTAGTGGTCTCTTTAAAATAGAGTATTGGTTTGGAGTCAGTTTAGAATGATGTGGATTGTTAGATTTATAAACTATGTTCTTTATTTTAAAATGAAAAATAGCTGTAACGTTCCAAATTTCTAACCCAAATGATAATGCAATAATCATGGCTCCTTTAAAAGGAAAAACCAATTATACAATCCTGCATTTGCTTTCCATAATGTAAATAGTTTTCCATTGCGACAATACTTAAATCCGACATGAAGTAAAGAAACAAATAAATACCCCCAGGGGTTACAAATTTCCAAGGCTTAAGCCCAGTTGTACAAAAATGGTTATTCAAACCCACACATACAAAGCCCTTGGCTTACAAATAGACTCATAAACCAATGAGAAGTTAGGCGGATTCACCATGTTTTTCCTGCACAAAAATCTCGTAGGGTGAGCATAAAGCCCAGTAGGAAATGCTTCACAAAATATATACATTTTATACAAGTCTCAAGAGATGAATGCACATGCCATGCCATGCCTTTTTGAAAATAAAACACGTCTTCATCTTTTGAAAACCATCATACTCAATGATGTTATGTAACTTCAACTGTTCAAAATTTATTAATTTAATTCAAGCGGCGGTAAATACAACTCTGGTAATCCGTAGGTCAGTGTCGACAAGTAGACAATACGACCACTACCAATTGTCATTTTTACCGGTATTAACCGGAATGCTTGACACCTATTCGTGCGACTTTCAGGTCTTTCACCAAGGACACTCAGGCCAACTTAAACAATTTCATCTCTAAAAGTCTACTGACCCCAACCAAAATTATGGATTCTACTATTTTAAACTAATCACAACTTAAAAATGTGTGAACAAATTCATTTTCATTATTAATGAAGACAAAACCATAATTAGAGGAGGTTCATTTACTTGTTTTTAGTTAAGCATGGCTGCCATTTGTCTCTCCACTATCTTCGTTCTTCAGCTGCATATATGCATGGACTAGCATACAATAATGCAAGACAGTAACAAGAGCCAAAACAATATGATCAAATATGGTTCATAGTTGTACCATTAAAAAAATGGAAATTACTATGCAATTAGAATTATTATACAAAATTTTATAGTCCTGTTGACACTAATGGAAGTAGAATACCTCACATCCATGTTTAATCACTACAACAAATTAAGGTTTTGGGGACCAAAATTTAGGAACAAAATTATTTTTTTGGGACCAAATATTTTTGTTGCAAAAAATGTTGTTATATTTTTAGCAACGAAAATTGGACATTAGTAATGAATTATTATCTATTTTGGATAAATTTTTTGTCTCAAAAAATAAACCATTTTGAAACCAAAATATTTTGTCCCTAAAAGTCAATATATTAGTGAAAGTTTCAAAATTTTGTCGCTAAAAGCCTTATTTTTTACTTTTCGAGACGACCTTTTAGCGACTATTCTCTCGATAATAGAAATTGGTCTCTGAATGTCTTTTGTAACAAAATTTCACTTTTAAAAACTAAAATATTTGGTTTCTAAAACTCTTATATGTTATAGTAAATAGAAGGCCAGGGCCTAGCCAAATTACTAGTCAAAGAGCTTACCGCGGTAGAACCAACCACACTATGAAAGAAAGACCCAGGGTGGGGTCTGTTGAAAAAACCCGATGGTCACATTCTTCTCTTTTCTTTTAGTGGTCTCTTTAAAATAGAGTATTGGTTTGGAGTCAGTTTAGAATGATGTGGATTGTTAGATTTATAAACTATGTTCTTTATTTTAAAATGAAAATAGCTGTAACGTTCCAAATTTCTAACCCAAATGATAATGCAATAATCATGGCCCCTTTAAAGGAAAAACCAATTATACAATCCTGCATTTGCTTTCCGTAATGTAAATAGTTTTCCATTGCGACAATACTTAAATCTGACATGAAGTAAAGAAACAAATAAATACCCCCAAGGGTTACAAATTTCCAAGGCTTAAGCCCAGTTGTACAAAAATGGTTATTCAAACCCACACATACAACGCCCTTGGCTTACAAATAGAATCATAACCAATGAGAACCTTATGCTCTCATCACACACATTTCCACGCCCTTAGTTAGGCGGATTCACCATGTTTTTCCTGCACAAAAATCTCGTAGGGTGAGCATAAAGCCCAGTAGGAAATGCTTCACAAAATATATACATTTTATACAAGTCTCAAGAGATGAATGCACATGCCATGCCATGCCTTTTTGAAAATAAAACACGTCTTCATCTTTTGAAAACCATCATACTCAATGATGTTATGTAACTTCAACTGTTCAAAATTTATTAATTTAATTCAAGCGGCGGTAAATACAACTCTGGTAATCCGTAGGTCAGTGTCGACAAGTAGACAATACGACCACTACCAATTGTCATTTTTACCGGTATTAACCGGAATGCTTGACACCTATTCGTGCGACTTTTAGGTCTTTCACCAAGGACACTCAGGCCAACTTAAACAATTTCATCTCTAAAAGTCTACTGACCCCAACCAAAATTATGGATTCTACTATTTTAAACTAATCACAACTTAAAAATGTGTGAACAAATTCATTTTCATTATTAATGAAGACAAAACCATAATTAGAGGAGGTTCATTTACTTGTTTTTAGTTAAGCATGGCTGCCATTTGTCTCTCCACTATCTTCGTTCTTCAGCTGCATATATGCATGCACTAGCATACAATAATGCAAGACAGTAACAAGAGCCAAAACAATATGATCAAATATGGTTCATAGTTGTACCATTAAAAAAATGGAAATTACTATGCAATTAGAATTATTATACAAAATTTTATAGTCCTGTTGACACTAATGGAAGTAGAATACCTCACATCCATGTTTAATCACTACAACAAATTAAGGTTTTGGGGACCAAAATTTAGGAACAAAATTATTTTTTTGGGACCAAATATTTTTGTTGCAAAAAATGTTGTTATATTTTTAGCAACGAAAATTGGACATTAGTAATGAATTATTATCTATTTTGGATAAATTTTGTCTCAAAAAATAAACCATTTTGAAACCAAAATATTTTGTCCCTAAAAGTCAATATATTAGTGAAAGTTTCAAAATTTTGTCGCTAAAAGCCTTATTTTTTACTTTTCGGGACGACCTTTTAGCGACTATTCTCTCGATAATAGAAATTGGTCTCTGAATGTCTTTTGTAACAAAATTTCACTTTTAAAAACTAAAATATTTGGTTTCTAAAACTCTTATATGTTACAGTAAATAGAAGGCCAGGGCCTAGCCAAATTACTAGTCAAAGAGCTTACCGCGGTAGAACCAACCACACTATGAAAGAAAGACCCAGGGTGGGGTCTGTTGAAAAAACCCGATGGTCACATTCTTCTCTTTTCTTTTAGTGGTCTCTTTAAAATAGAGTATTGGTTTGGAGTCAGTTTAGAATGATGTGGATTGTTAGATTTATAAACTATGTTCTTTATTTTAAAATGAAAATAGCTGTAACGTTCCAAATTTCTAACCCAAATGATAATGCAATAATCATGGCCCCTTTAAAGGAAAAACCAATTATACAATCCTGCATTTGCTTTCCATAATGTAAATAGTTTTCCATTGCGACAATACTTAAATCTGACATGAAGTAAAGAAACAAATAAATACCCCCAAGGGTTACAAATTTCCAAGGCTTAAGCCCAGTTATACAAAAATGGTTATTCAAACCCACACATACAAAGCCCTTGGCTTACAAATAGAATCATAACCAATGAGAACCTTATGCTCTCATCACACACATTTCCACGCCCTTAGTTAGGCGGATTCACCATGTTTTTCCTGCACAAAAATCTCGTAGGGTGAGCATAAAGCCCAGTAGGAAATGCTTCACAAAATATATACATTTTATACAAGTCTCAAGAGATGAATGCACATGCCATGCCATGCCTTTTTGAAAATAAAACACGTCTTCATCTTTTGAAAACCATCATACTCAATGATGTTATGTAACTTCAACTGTTCAAAATTTATTAATTTAATTCAAGCGGCGGTAAATACAACTCTGGTAATCCGTAGGTCAGTGTCGACAAGTAGACAATACGACCACTACCAATTGTCATTTTTACCGGTATTAACCGGAAGGCTTGACACCTATTCGTGCGACTTTCAGGTCTTTCACCAAGGACACTCAGGCCAACTTAAACAATTTCATCTCTAAAAGTCTACTGACCCCAACCAAAATTATGGATTCTACTATTTTAAACTAATCACAACTTAAAAATGTGTGAACAAATTCATTTTCATTATTAATGAAGACAAAACCATAATTAGAGGAGGTTCATTTACTTGTTTTTAGTTAAGCATGGCTGCCATTTGTCTCTCCACTATCTTCGCTCTTCAGCTGCATATATGCATGCACTAGCATACAATAATGCAAGACAGTAACAAGAGCCAAAACAATATGATCAAATAAGGTTCATAGTTGTACCATTAAAAAAATGGAAATTACTATGCAATTAGAATTATTATACAAAATTTTATAGTCCTGTTGACACTAATGGAAGTAGAATACCTCACATCCATGTTTAATCACTACAACAAATTAAGGTTTTGGGGACCAAAATTTAGGAACAAAATTATTTTTTTGGGACCAAATATTTTTGTTGCAAAAAATGTAGTTATATTTTTAGCAACGAAAATTGGACATTTGTAATGAATTATTATCTATTTGGGATCAAATTTTTTGTCTGAAAAAATAAACCATTTTGAAACCAAATTATTTTGTCCCTAAAAGTCTATATATTAGTGAAAGTTTCAAAATTTTTTCTCTAAAAGCCTTATTTTTTATTTTTCGGGATGACCTTTTAGCGACTATTCTCTCGATATTAGAAATTGGTCTCTGAATGTCTTTTGTAACAAAATTTCACTTTTAAAAACTAAAATATTTGGATTCTAAAACTCTTATATGTTATAGTAAATAGAAGGCCAGGGCCTAGCCAAATTAGTAGTCAAAGAGCTTAACACGGGAGAACCAACCACACTTTGAAAGAAAGACCTAGGGTGGGGTTTGTTTAGGAAACCCAATGGTCACATTCTTCTCTTTTCTTTTAGTGGTCTCTTTAAAAAAGAGTATTGGATTTAGTGGTCTCTTTAAAATAGAGTATTGGATTGGAGTCAGTTCAGAGTGATGTGGATTGTTAGATTTATAAACTGTGTTCTTTATTTTAAAATGAAAATAGCTGTAACGTTCCAAA
Organism: Camellia granthamiana; assembly: GCA_036172215.1. NCBI lineage: Eukaryota > Viridiplantae > Streptophyta > Magnoliopsida > Ericales > Theaceae > Camellia > Camellia granthamiana. Next base: position 23,339,451 of record CM069906.1, on the reverse strand, counting down.
TTTCTAACCCAAATGATAATGCAATAATCATGGCCCCTTTAAAGGAAAAACCAGTTATACAATCATGCATTTGCATAAAATAATGTAAATAGTTTTCTCATGCGATAATACTTTAATCCGACATCAAGTAAAGAAACAAATAAATACCCCAAAGGGTTACAAGTTTCCAAGGCTTAAGCCCGGTTATACAAAAACGGTTATTCAAACCCACACATACAAAACCTTTGGCTTACAAATAGAATCACAACAAATGAGAACCTTGTGCTCTAAGCACACACATTTCCACGCCCTTAGTTAGGCGAATTCACCATGTCTTTTCCTGCACAAAAATCCCGTAGGGTAAGCATAAAGCCCAGTAGGAAATCCTTCACAAAGTATATATATTTTATACAAGTCTCAAGAAATTAATGCACATGCCATGCCATGCCTTTTTGAAAATAAAACACATCTTCATATTTTGAAAACCATCATTCTTAATAATGTTCTGCAACTTCAACTGTTCAAAATTTATCAATTTAATTCAAGCGGCGGTAAATACAACTCTGGTAATCCCTAGGTCCGTGCCTACAAGTAGACTATGCGAGTACTACCAATTGTCATTTTTACCGGTATTAACCGGAAGGCTCAACACCTATTCGTGCGACTTTCAAGTCTTTCACCAAGGACACTCATGCCAACTTAAACAATTTCATCTCTTATAGCGATCCCGGCTTCCCTTTTTATATTTATTGTATCCGGACTTAGGTTCCGTGGAGTTGGTTGTTGTGTATATCTTGTTTGCATCCTTTACTCTTTGTATTTGAGTCTTGGGTTGTGTTGGGCGGGTTTGAAACAGGTTGGGCGAGCTTAGGAACCAAGTGTAGTTGCCCAGATTTTGGCTTGTCCGCTCGAGCGGAGCTTTTGACGCTCGAGCGGGGCCTTTGTTGTTGCTTTTCCGCTCGAGCGGGGGTTTTGGCGCTCGAGCAAGAAAATCACCCATCCAGTATTTTCTCTGCAGGGTTGTCCGCTCGAGCGGGAGTTTGGGCGCTCGAGCGGGAGTTTGTGTGGCTGTTTTCGTATCAAAGTGCCTTACTTGCCAGCAAGTGAAGGCCGAGTACCAGAGGCCAGCGGATTTGTTGCAACCTTTGCCTATTGCCGAGTGGAAGTGGGAGCATGTGACTATGGACTTCGTTGTAGGTCTTCCGAGGACTCAGCGGGGTAGTGATGCTATTTGGGTGGTTGTAGACCGGTTGACTAAGTCGACGCACTTTATCCCTATGCGCGTGAGAGATTCGATAGATCATCTCGCCGACTTGTATATTCGGGACATAGTAAGATTGCACGAGTCCCAGTGACGATCGTGTCAGATAGAGATCCTCATTTTACTGCTAGGTTGTGGCAGAGTTTGCAGAGTGCCTTGGGCACTAAATTGACCTTTAGTACGGCTTACCATCCTCAGACTGACGGGCAGTTCGAGCGTACTATTCAGATCCTTGAGGATATGCTTCGAGGTTGTGTCCTTGACTTTAGTGGGACGTGGGAGAGGCACTTGCCCTTGGTGGAGTTTGCCTACAACAACAGTTTCCAGTCTAGCATCGGTATGGCACCGTTTGAGGCCTTGTATGGCTGACCGTGTAGATCTCCAGTTTGTTGGGCCGAGGTGGGTGATGCACCTTTTTTGGGTCCGGAGTTGGTTAGGGAGACGACGGAGAAAGTTGAACTTATCCGTAGGAGGCTTGTTACAGCCCAGAGTTGCCAAAAGAGTTATGCCGACCGTAGGAGGAGGCCTTTGGCGTTTGAGGTAGGTGATCGTGTCTTTTTGAAGATATCACCTAGGCGAGGTTTTATGAGGTTCGGGAAGAGTGGGAAGTTATCCCCTCGGTTTATTGGTCCCTTTGAGATCCTCGAGAGGATTGGGGAAGTTGTTTATCGTTTGGCCTTGCCACCGCAGTTGTCCGGGGTGCATGACGTGTTTCATGTGAGTATGCTTCGGAAGTACGAGCCAGATCCATCCCATGTGTTGGATTGGACCGATTTGGAGGTAGATGAGGATGCCTCATATGAGGAGAGACCGGTTCGGTTCTTGGATAGACAGGATCAAGTCTTGCGAGGCAAGACCATTCCCTTGGTAAAGGTTTTGTGGAAACATCACGGAGTGGAGGAAGCCACTTGGGAACATGAGTTGGAAGTCCATGAAAAGTACCCAGACATGTTTGTTGATACGTAATCATGTAATCAAATCTTGTAATAAAATTGAACTTTAAGAACATTGTATATGTCTTAAGTTGTGAAACATTGTAGATGTTTTGGTTTATGGAAATGTGTATTGGAGCTTACCTCAAATGGAAGTTTTCTAACATTGTGTATGTTAAGTACATTGTGGAAAATGAGTTGAAATTGGTAAATTTCAAAGGACTGCATGTTGAAAATGCAGGTTGTTATGTGTAATGTGAGATGCCTCTTGAATAGAGATAGGATTGACCGGTAATGGGTCGGAATGTTTAATATTATGTTGTAATATTGTTGGAAATGGAGAAAACCTATTAAAAAAAAAAAACTTGTGTTTAATTTCGGGGACGAAATTCTTTAAGGGGGGGAGGTTATAGCGATCCCTGCTTCCCTTTTATTTTATTGTATCCGGACTTAGGTTCCCTGGAGTTGGTTGTTGTGTATATCTTGTTTGCATCCTTTACACTTTGTATTTGAGTCTTGGGTTGTGTTGGGCGGGTTTGAAACAGGTTAGGTGAGCTTAGGAACCAAGTGTAGTTACCCAGATTTTGGCCTGTCCGCTCGAGCGGAGCTTTTGACGCTCGAGCGGGGCCTTTGTTGTTGCTTGTCCGCTCGAGTGGGGGTTTTGGCGCTCGAGCGGGAAAATCACCCTTCCAATATTTTCTCTGCAGGGTTGTCCGCTCGAGCGGGAGTTTGGGCGCTCGAGCGGGAGTTTGTGTGTGACACACAAGCGGGGAGTGGGACGCTCGAGCGGGGACCTAGTCCTGCAAAAGTGCTGGGAGTGTGTATCCACCGCTCGAGCGGTAGATTGGACGGTCGAGCGAGAGTCTGTGAGTGACGCTCGAGCGGGGGTTTCCACGCTCGAGCGGGGCGACTCTTATTTAAAACCAAGATCCGACTTTTGGATCACTTTTTCACATCCTTTTCTCTCTCTTACTTTTCCAAAACTCCATTGTTGAGCTTCTCTCTCTAGGACCTTGCCTTCTCTCTAGGTATTGATCAAGTTAGAGTTGTTTTCTCACCTTTGGCCTTTACAAAAAAAGTTGTTGATCATCGAGGGCTATCTTTTGATCCAAGAATCACGGGATTTGGAGCATTTCCATTTTCATCACCTTCTTCGTTGGGTGTCAACTTTTGAGGTAGGGATTCCTACTCACATTTATGGGTTTTAACCTAGATTATTGAGCATTTTGTTAAATGGTTTGATTTTGGGATCTAGGGTTTCAAAAGGTAGAATGGGGGTTTTGTCATTTTGATTCTTAAATACGTATTTTTGGGTTCCATAATGGTGTTATTGTTATTGGTTGGTGATATATGGACCATTGGGTTAATGTTGGAAAAAGGGGTAGAAAACCCTAATTTGTTGTATAAATTAATTGGTATAATTAATTTGGAAAAGTTGTGGATTTATGGAATTGGGTTGGAAATAATGAAATTGACTCATTATATTGTGAAATGGTGGAGTTGGAGTTATTAATCGCTCCCTTTTGAAAACATTGATATTTTATCTGTTGGAGCTTTTATTATCTGTTTAGAAATAATTGCTTGGGCTACCGGTGGAGGGTAGTTTTGATTGTTGTAGACAATGCATGATGATTAGGCAAATTAAAACTAATCAATTGGATGTGTCATAGAGTATGACGGTTGATAGAATACATTAACGTTATGTATTGATTGATTATGTATGACCTATGTGTATATACGTTGTGTGTGTGGGGGAGGAGATATGGGATGTACTCCACGGTTTAGGGGAAGATAGGGGATGGACCTCTAAACTGGATGTTGTTTGGGAGGAGATAGGGGATGGACTCTGTTGATACAGCTCATATGCTTGTCAGATAATGTGTTGATATAGCTCATATGCTTATCTATGGAATTGTTGATATAGCTCATATGCTTATCTGTTGAAGTGTGGATACAGCTTGTATGCTTATCTGTTGAAATGTTGATATAGCTTATAGAGTCATCTATCAGAATATTGATATAGCTAGTAGGCTTATCTAATGAAAAATGGGAAATGTTTAATATGAGCCATTGTCTCATGTAAGTTGTTGGCCAGGTTCTGAGCCGTTGTTGTGAATTGTGAATTTGATAAGGAATGGAAAGTGAAAGGAAAACATGGACATAGTGGTCATGTAATGGAAATGGATTATGAATTGATTTATGAGAGTTAAACATTTATCAATTGCTAATGTCTTAGTTATTGCTCATACTGTGTTTAGCATATCTCTACTGGGCGTTGGGTTACCCTTTATGGGACATCATTTTCAGGTACAGGTAGCATGCCACCTCCAAGGACTTACCTTGGATGACTTTGGGAGTCGAAGACTCTTTCTGATTATTTTTGTTTGTATTACATGTACATCAAGCCAAGGGCTTATTTTGTATAGAGTTAGTACTCTTCTTTTGTGTAACCAAGTGTTGACTTGGAAAGCTGTAAGCCCATAGGGTATTTGCTTTTGTTGTTAACATGTAATACTGCTGTAAGAACTACTCTGATGAATAGAAACGGTTGATTTCTTTTATATCAACGCATGTCTAAGTGATGGGTTTTATGTATTATTTTGAGGGCGTGACAACTTGGTATCAGAGCGTACCGGGTTCGAATACTTTGGGTACGTGGGAAGTGATTAGGATCACAATGGGTTTGTCTCGCTTGATAGAGACTTAGATGTAATGTCATATGCTATGTGTTTAATTGATAACATGCTTATGTGACTATGTGGGTATGGAATGTAGTTTCTAGGATGTTGACTGGATCCATGGGTTTCTGGGAGTCTTGTTGGAAAAGCACTTGATCAATGCTGTTTCTAACCGGAACTCTAGTAATGCCTCGGGACTATCATTATCCGGGAATGAAATTCGTAATTGCTTATGTGATTATGTGCTTATGTGGAGTGAATTACAGTTGTCCATGTATTAGGACGTGAGTGTTATAGCTTCGGCACATTTGTGAATGTGCTAATAGTCTTGGTTACCTTTATTAGGATGTCAGGACGAGGACGTGGTATGCGTGGCAGGCATGGTAGGCAGGAGATGCCTTTACCGGATGAAATTCCGGCACAGCAGGAGGGAGTTGCTCAGGCCAATGTGGCCGAGCCAGCGGGTCAGCAGGCTATGAGTGCCTTGGCCCGAGAAATAGCAGGAGCTTTGGATATTCTCAGAGCTGGAAATCAGGTTCAGGCCCCCGTTGCTGAGGCAGGGCCTTCGTTCTTGAACAGGGAATTCTTTCGGTCTAACCCGGACGAGTTTGTTGGGGATCCGAAGGAGCCACTTAAGGCTGATGAGTGGTTGGAATAGATGGAGAAGATGTTCGAGATGCTTGGCATCGAGGACGAGGCGTTAAAGGTGACCTTGGCATCCTTCTAACTGAAGGGAGATGCTGTTCAATGGTGGAAGTACGAGAAGGGCAGTGTTGGGGATGCATGGGAGGCTTTTGTGAATGCTTTCCAGGAGAAGTTCTTGTCTTTAGCTGCTAGGGAGAAGCTGAGGGAGTAGTTTTGCCGGCTTAAATAGCAGGGCTTGTCAGTGGCCGAGTTTGAGGCTACTTTTACTAGTCTATCCAGGTTTGCGCCTGAACTTGTGGCGTCCGAGGAACGCCGTTGCTTTGAGTTTGAGCGGAAGTTGAGGCGTGGACTCAAGTTGAGGGTTGGAGGATCGTTTATTCGAGAGTATAGACGTTTGGTGGATGTTGCAGCTCATATGGAGATTATGATGCAGGAGGAGGAGGAAGAGCAGAGAGGCTCCAAGAGGAGCCAGGACGGTCAGGGCGATGGAAAGAGACAGAGGGGTTCTAACCCCCAGCAGTCTCAGGGTGGTCTGGCTAGATCGACCTTTCTAGTGCCGAGTGCAGGCTCCGGGAGAGGTAGTCAAGGAGGCTTGACTTGTTTTGCATGTGGCCAGCTGGGTCACAAGTCTTCGGTTTGCTTGCAGAAGGGCGGGGATCGGGTTGGTAGTGTGTTGCCACCGGGGTATGATCCGCGAGGGCGGAGTGAGCTTAGTGGTCTACTTGCCAGCTTTATGAGTGGTGAGTGTGATGAGACCCAGATTGTATTGCCGAGGGTGGTTTGTGAGTATTCGGATGTTTTTTCCGAGGATCTCGTTAGTTTGCCACCTCACCGAGAGATAGAGCTCTCTATTGATTTAGTGCCCGGCACGGCGCCGATTTCTATGGCACCTTACCGTTTTGCCCCAGCCGAGTTGAGTGAGTTGAAGATTCAGCTCCAGGAATTGCTAGATAAGGGTTTTGTTCACCCTAGTGTTTCACCGTGGGGAGCACCGGCCCTCTTTGCTAAAAAGAAAGATGGTGCCTTGAGACTTTGTATTGACTACCGAAAGTTGAATTGGGCTACGGTTAAGAATAAATATCCTATGCCCCGTATAGATGATTTGTTTGACCAGTTGAAGGGTTCCCGTTGTTTCTCTAAGATAGACTTGAGATCGAGTTACCACCAGTTGAGGGTCAGGGAGGAAGATATTCCGAAGACGACATTCCGTACGCGGTATGGCCATTATGAGTTTCTGGTGATGCCATTTGGGCTTACCAATGCACCGGCAGTCTTTATGGACTTGATGAACCGGATCTTCCGGAAATTCTTAGATCGATTTGTGGTCATTTTCGTGGACGGCATTCTTACCTATTCATCTTCAGAGGAGGAGCACGAGGAACACTTGAGAGTGGTGCTTGAGTTGCTTAGAGCCCATAGGCTGTATGCCAAATTTGGAAGTGTGAGTTCTGGCTAGGGAAAGTCAAATTCTTAGGCCATGTGGTATCCGGGGAAGGGGTGTCGGTTGATATATCCAAGGTTGAGGCAGTGCAAGATTGGGCACAGCCTAAGAGTGTGTTTGAGATCCGCAGTTTTCTGGGATTAGCTGGGTACTACCGTCGGTTTGTGAAGGATTTCTCCAGGCTAGCTTCGCCGTTGACTAGATTGACGCGGAAAGGGGTCAAGTTTGTGTGGAGTGAGACTTGTGAAAAGTTGTTCCAAGAGTTGAAAGTTAGATTGACCATCGCTTCGGTGTTGATTAATCCGGAGAGAGGGTTAGGTTATGCGGTTTATTGTGATGCCTCATGAGAGGTTTGGGTTGTGTGTTGATGCAAGAGGAGAAAGTGGTAGCTTATGGCTCACGTCAGTTGAAAATACACGAGAAGAACTACCATAAGCATGATCTAGAGTTAGCAGCAGTAATCTTTGCCTTGAAAATCTGGAGGCACTACCTTTATGGTGAGAGGTTCGAAGTGTTCTCAGACCACAAGAGTTTGAAGTACCTGTTTACACAGAAAGACTTGAATTTGAGGCAGAGAAGGTGGATGGAGTTCATTGAGGACTATGATTTTGAGTTGCACTATCACCTAGGAAAGGCCAATGTTGTGGCCAATGCCCTTAGTAGGAAATCCATTAGTGATGTAGCTTGTATAGCCATCCGGGAATGGGAGATGTCGGGAGCTCTGGGCGAGTTTGATTTGCATCTAGGCAAATCCGTTGAGGTTGCGGCCTTGTTTTTTGTTGTTGCGCAGCCTACACTTGTGACTCGAGTATTGGAGGCACAGAGAGGTGACCTTGAGGTAGAATCCCTCCGAGAGAAGATCTCCAGTGGGAAGGTTGAGAAGGGTTTGACGGTGTATCCCGACCAGAGTGTGAGATACCGAGACTGTTTGTTTGTGTCGAAGTCTTGCCGAGAGGAAGTACTCCGAGAGTTTCATCATTCGCGCCTTGGGGTGCATCCGTGGGGCACTAAGATGTATCGGGATTTGGGTCGCCAATTTTGGTGGCGGGGTATGAAGAGAGATGTGGCTGTTTTCGTATCAAAGTGCCTTACTTGCCAGCAAGTGAAGGCCGAGCACCAGATGCCAGCGGATTTGTTGCAACCTTTGCCTATTGCCGAGTGGAAGTGGGAGCATGTCACTATGGACTTCGTTGTAGGTCTTCCGAGGACTCAGCGGGGGTAGTGATGCTATTTGGGTGGTTGTAGACCGGTTGACTAAGTCGGCGCACTTTATCCCTATGCGCATGAGAGATTCGGTAGATCATCTCACCGACTTGTATATTCGGGACATAGTGAGATTGCACGGGTCCCAGTGACGATCGTGTCAGATAGAGATCCTCGTTTTACTGCTAGGTTGTGGCAGAGTTTGCAGAGTGCCTTGGGCACTAAATTGACCTTTAGTATGGCTTACCATCCTCAGACTGACGGGCAGCTCGAGCGTACTATTCAGATCCTTGAAGATATGCTTCGAGGTTGTGTCCTTGACTTTAGTGGGACGTGGGAGAGGCACTTGCCCTTGGTGGAGTTTGCCTACAACAACAGTTTCCAGTCTAGCATTGGTATGGCATCGTTTGAGGCCTTGTATGGCTGACCGTGTAGATCTCCAGTTTGTTGGGCCGAGGTGGGTGATGCACCTTTTTTGGGTCCGGAGTTGGTTAGGGAGACGACGGAGAAAGTTGAACTTATCCGTAGGAGGCTTGTTACAGCCCAGAGTTGCCAAAAGAGTTATGCCGACCGTAGGAGGAGGCCTTTGGCGTTTGAGGTAGGTGATCATGTCTTTTTGAAGATATCACCTAGGCGAGGTTTTATGAGGTTCGGGAAGAGTGGGAAGTTATCCCCTCGGTTTATTGGTCCCTTTGAGATCCTCGAGAGGATTGGGGAAGTTGCTTATCGTTTGGCCTTGCCACCGCAGTTGTCCGGGGTGCATGACGTGTTTCATGTGAGTATGCTTCGGAAGTACGAGCCAGATCCATCCCATGTGTTGGATTGGACTGATTTGGAGGTAGATGAGGATGCCTCATATGAGGAGAGACCGGTTCGGTTCTTGGATAGACAGGATCAAGTCTTGCGAGGCAAGACCATTCCCTTGGTAAAGGTTTTGTGGAAACATCACAGAGTGGAGGAAGCCACTTGGGAACATGAGTTGGAAGTCCGTGAAAAGTACCCAGACATGTTTGTGGATACGTAATCATGTAATCAAATCTTGTAATAAAATTGAACTTTAAGAACATTGTATATGTCTTGAGTTGTGAAACATTGTAGATGTTTTGGTTTATGGAAATGTGTATTGGAGCTTACCTCAAATGGAAGTTTGCTAACATTGTGTATGTTAAGTACATTGTGGAAAATGAGTTGAAATTGGTAAATTTCAAAGGAATGCATGTTGAAAATGCAGGTTGTTATGTGTAATGTGAGATGCCTTGAATAGAGATATTGACCGGTAATGGGTCGGAATGTTTAATTTTATGTTGTAATATTGTTGGAAATGGAGAAAACCTGTTAAAAAAAAAATTTGTGTTTAATTTCGGGGACGAAATTCTTTAAGGGGGGGAGGTTATAGCGATCCCGGCTTCCCTTTTTATATTTATTGTATCCAGACTTAGGTTCCGTGGAGTTGGTTGTTGTGTATATCTTGTTTGCATCCTTTACTCTTCGTATTTGAGTCTTGGGTTATGTTGGGTGGGTTTGAAACAGGTTGGGTGAGCTTAGGAACCAAGTGTAGTTGCCCAGATTTTGGCCTGTCCGCTCGAGCGGAGCTTTTGACGCTCGAGCGGGGCCTTTGTTGTTGCTTTTCCGCTCGAGCGGGGGTTTTGGCGCTCGAGCGGGGGTTTTGGCGCTCGAGCGGGAAAATCACCCATCCAGTATTTTCTCTGCAGGGTTGTCCGCTCGAACGGGAGTTTGGGCGCTCAAGCGGGAGTTTGTGTGTGACGCTCGAGCGGGGAGTGGGACGCTCGAGCGGGGACCTGGTCCTGCAAAAGTGCTGGGAGTGTGTATCCGCCGCTCGAGCGGCAGATTGAACGCTCGAGCGGGAGTCTGTGAGTGACGCTCGAGCGGGGGTTTCCACGCTCGAGCGGGGCGACTCTTATTTAAAACCAAGATCCGACTTTTGGATCACTTTTTCACATCCTTTTCTCTCTCTTACTTTTCCAAAACTCCATTGTTGAGCTTCTCTCTCTAGGACCTTGCCTTCTCTCTAGGTATTGATCTAGTTAGAGTTGTTTTCTCACCTTTGGCCTTTACAAAAAAAGTTGTTGATCGTCGAGGGCTATCTTTTGATCCAAGAATCTCGGGATTTGGAGCATTTCCGTTTTCATCACCTTTTTCGTTGGGTGTCAACTTTTGAGGTAGGGATTCCTACTCACATTTATGGGTTTTAACCTAGATTATTGAGCATTTTGTTTAATGGTTTGATTTTGGGATCTAGGGTTTCAAAAGGTAGAATGGGGGTTTTGTCATTTTGATTCTTAAATACGTATTTTTGGGTTCCATAATGGTGTTATTGTTGTTGGTTGGTGATATATGGACCATTGGGTTAATGTTGGAAAAAGGGGTAGAAAACCCTAATTTGTTGTATAAATTAATTGGTATAATTAATTTAGAAAAGTTGTGGATTTATGGAATTGGGTTGGAAATAATGAAATTGACTCATTATATTGTGAAATGGTGGAGTTGGAGTTATTAATTGCTCACTTTTGAAAACATTGATATTTTATCTGTTGGAGCTTTTATTATCTGTTTAGAAATAATTGCTTGGGCTACCGGTGGAGGGTAGTTTTGATTGTTGTAGACAATGCATGATGATTAGGCAAATTAAAACTAATCAATTGGAAGTGTTGATATAGCTCATATGCTTATCTGTTGAAGTGTGGATACAGCTTGTACGCTTATCTGTTGAAATGTTGATATAGCTTATATACTCATCTATCGAAATGTTGATATAGCTAGTATATCTAATGAAAAAAGGGAAATGTTTAATATGAGTCATTGTCTCATGTAAGTTGTTGGCCAGGTTCTGAGCCGTTGTTGTGAATTGTGAATTTGATAAGGAATGAAAAGTGAAAGGAAACATGGACATAGTGGTCATGTAATGGAAATGGATTATGTACTGATTTATGAGAGTTAAACATTTATCAATTGCTAATGTCTTAGTTATTGCTCGTACTGTGTTTAGCATATCTCTACTAGGCGTTGGCTCACCATTTATGGGACATCATTTTCAGGTACAGGTAGCATGCCACCTCCAAGGACTTAGCTTGGATGACTTTAGGAGTCGAAGACTCTTTTTGATTATTTTTGTTTGTATTTCATGTACATCAAGCAAAGGGCTTATTTTGTATAGAGTTTGTACTCTTCTTTTGTGTAACCAAGTGTTGACTTGGAAAGCTGTAAGCCCATAGGGCATTTGCTTTTGTTGTTAACATGTAATATTGCAGTAAGAACTACTCTGATGAATAGAAACGGTTGATTTCTTTTATATCAACGCATGTCTAAGTGATGGGTTTTATGTATTATTTTGAGGGCGTGACATCTCTGAAGTCTACTAACCCCAACCAAAATTATGGATTCTACTATTTTAAACTAATCACAATTTGTGTATTATTCACACAATTTAAAAATGTGTAAACAAATTCATTTTTCATTATTAATGAAGACAAAGCCATAATTAAAGGAGGTTCATTTACTTGTTTTTAGTTAAGCATGGCTGCCACTTGTCTCTCCACTATCTTCACTCTTCAGCTGCATTTATGAATGCACTGGCATACAATAATGCAAGACAGTAACAAGAGCCAAAAGAATATGATCAAATAAGGTTCATACTTGTACCATGAAAAAAATGGAAATTAATATGCAATTAGAATTTTTATACAAAATTTTGTAGTCCTGTTGAAACTAATAGAAGTAGAATACCGCACATCCATGTTTAATCACTACAAGAAATTAAGGTTTTCAGGACCAAAATTTAGGAACAAAATTATTTTCTTGGGACCAAATATTTTTGTTGCAAAAAATGTCGTTATATTTTTAGCAAGGAAAATTGGACATTTGCAATGAATTATTATCTATTTGGGATCAAATTTTTTGTCGCAAAAAATAAACCATTTTGAAACCAAATTATTTTGCCCCTAAAAGTCTATATATTGGTGACATTTTCAAAATTTTGTCGCTAAAAAGCCTTATTTTTTACTTTTCGAGACGACCTTTTAGCGACTGTTCTCTCGGTGATAGAAATTGGTATCTAAATGTCTTTTGTAACAAAGTTTCACTTTTATAAACTAAAATATTTGGTTTTTAAAACTCTTATATGTTATAGTGAATAGAAGGCCGGCGCCTAGCCAAATTACTAGTCAAAGAGCTTAATGCGGGCGAACCAACCACACTATGAAAGAAAGACCCAGGGCGGGGTCTGTTGAAGAAACCCGATGGTCACATTCTTCTCTTTTCTTTTAGTGGTCTCTTTAAAATAGAGTATTGGATTTAGTGGTCTCTTTAAAATAGAGTATTGGATTGCAATCAGTTTAGAATGATGTGGATTGTTAGATTTATAAACTATGTTCTTTATTTTAAAATGAAAATAGCTGTAACGTTCCAAATTTCTAACCCAAAGGATAATGCAATAATCATGGCCCCTTTAAAGGAAAAACCAATTATACAATCCTGCAATTGCATCCATAATGTAAATAGTTTTCTCATGCGATAATACTTTAATCCGACATCAAGTAAAGAAACAAATAAATAACCCCAAGGGTTACAAGTTTTCAAGGCTTAAGCCCGGTTATACAAAAACGGTTATTCAAACCCACACATACAGAGCCCTTGGCTTACAAATAGAATCACAACAAATGAGAACCTTATGCTCTCAGCACACACATTTCCACGCCCTTAGTTAGGCGGATTCACCATGTCTTTTCCTGCACAAAAATCCCGTAGGGTGAGCATAAAGCCCAGTAGGACATGCTTCACAAAGTATAAACATTTTATACAAGTCTCAAGATATAAATGCACATGCCATGCCATGCCATGCCTTTTTGAAAATAAAACACATCTTTATCCTTTGAAAACCATCATGCTCAATGATGTTATGCAACTTCAACAGTTCAAAATTTATCAATTTAATTCAAACGGCAGTAAATACAACTCTGTAATCCCTAGGTCAGTGTGTGCAAGTAGAGTATACGAGTACTACCAATTGTCATTTTTACCTGTATTAACCGGAATGCTCGACACCTACTCGCGTGACTTTCAGGTCTTTCGCCAAGGACACTCAGGCCAACTTAAACAATTTCATCTCTAAAAGTCTACTAACCCCAACCAAAATTATGGATTCTACTATTTTAAACTAATCACAATTTGTGTATTATTCGTACAATTTAAAATTGTGTAAACAAATTAATTTTCATTATTAATGAAGACAAAACCATAATTAAAAGAGGTTCATTTACTTGTTTTTAGTTTAGTATGGCTGCTACTTGTCTCTCCACTATCTTCACTCTTCAGCTGCATATATGTATGCATTAGCATACAATAATGCAAGACAGTAACTAGAGCCAAAACAATATGATCAAATAAGGTTCATATTTGTACCCTTAAAAAAATGGAAATTACTATGCAATTAGAATTTTTATACAAAATTTTATAGTCCTGTTTAAACTAATAGAAGTAGAATACCTCACATCCATGTTTAATCACTACAACAAATTAAAGTTTTGGGGACCAAAATTTAGGAGCAAAATTATTTTTTTGGGAGAAAATATTTTTGTTGCAAAAATATCGTTATATTTTTAGCAGCGAAAATTGGACGTTTGTAATGAAATATTATCTATTTGGGATCAAATTTTTTGTCTAAAAAAATAAACCATCTTGAAACGAAATTATTTTGTTCCTAAAAGTCTATATATTAGTGACCTTTTCAAAATTTTATCGCTAAAAGCCTTATTTTTTACTTTTCGGGACGACCTTTTAGCAACTATTCTCTCGATGACAAAAATTGGTCTCTAAATGTCTTTTGTAACAAAATTTCACTTTTAAAAACTAAAATATTTGGTTTCTAAAACTCTTATAGGTTACAGTAAATAGAAAGGCTAGCGCTTAGCCAAATTACAAGTCAAAGAGCTTACCGCGGAAGAACCAGCCACACTATGAAAGAAAGACCCAGCGTGGGGTTTGTTGAAGAAACCCGATGGTCACATTCTTCTCTTTTCTTTTTGTGGTCTCTTTAAAATAGAGTATTGGATTTAGTGGTCTCTTTAAAATAGAGTATTAGATTGGAGTTAGTTTAGAATCATGTGGATTGTTAGATTTATAAACTATGTTCTTTATTTTAAAATGAAAATAGCTGTAACGTTCCAAATTTCTAACCCAAATGATAATGCAATAATCATAGCCCCTTTAAAGGAAAAACCAATTATACAATATTGCATTTCCATTCCATAACGTAAATAGTTTTCTCATGCGATAATACTTTAATCCGACATCAAGTAAAGAAACAAATAAATACCCCCAGGGGTTACAAGTTTCCAAGCCTTAAGCCCGGTTATACAAAAATGGTTATTCAAACCCACACATACAAAGCCCTTGGCTTACAAATACAATCACAACAAATGAGAACCATATGCTCTCAACACACACATTTCCACGACCTTAGTTAGGCGGATTCACCCTGCCTTTTCCTAAACAAAAATCCCGTAGGGTGAGCATAAAGCCCAGTAGGAAATCCTTCACAAAGCATAAACATTTTAGACAAGTCTCAAGAGATGAATGCACATACCATGCCATGCCATGCCTTTTTGAAAACAAAACACATTTTCATCTTTTGAAAACCATCATGCTCAATGATGTTATGCAACTTCTACTGTTCAAAATTTATCAATTTAATTCAAGCGGCGGTAAATATAACTTTGGTAATCCCTAAGTTAGTGACACTTTCATATTTTTGTAGCTAAAAGCCTTATTTTTTACTTTTTGGGACGACCTTTTAGCAACTATTCTCTCGATGATAGAAATTGGTCTGTAAATGTCTTTTGTAAAAAAATTTCTCTTTTAAAAACTGAAATATTTGGTTTCTAAAACTCTTATACGTTATAGTAAATAGAAGGCCGGCGCCTAGCCAAATTACTAGTCAAAGAGCTTAACGCGGGAGAACCAACCACACTATGAAAGAAAGACCCAGGGTGGGGTTATTTGAAGAAACCCGATGGTCACATTATTCTCTTTTCTTTTAGTGGTCTCTTTAAAATAGAGTATTTGATTTAGTGGTCTCTTCAAAATAGAGTATTGGATTGGAGTCAGTTTAGAATGATGTGGATTGTTAGATTTATAAACTATGTTCTTTATTTTAAAATGAAAATAGCTGTAACGTTCCAAATTTCTAACCCAAATGATAATGTAATAATCATGGCCCCATTAAAGGAAAAACCAATTATACAATCCTGCAATTGCATCCATAATGTAAATAGTTTTCTCATGCGATAATACTTTAATCCGACATCAAGTAAAGAAACAAATAAATATCCCCAAGTGTTACAAGTTTCCAAGGCTAAAGCCTGGTTATACAGAAATGGTTATGCAAACCCACACATACAAAACTCTTGGCTTACAAATAGGATCACAACAAATGAGAACCTTATGCTCTTAGCACACACAATTCCACACCCGTAGTTAGGCGGATTCACCATGTATTTTCCTGCACAAAAATCCCGTAGGGTGAGCATAAAGCCCAGTAGGAAACCCTTCACAAAGTATATATATTTTATACAGGTCTCTAGAAATGAATGCACATGCCATGCCATGCCTTTTTTAAAATAAAACACGTCTTCAACTTTTGAAAACCATCATGCTCAATGATGTTATGCAACTTCAACTGTTAAAAATTTATAAATTTAATTCAAACGGCAGTAAATATAACTCTGGTAATCCCTAGGTCAGTGTCTGCAAGTAGACTATACGAGCACTACCAATTGCCATTTTTACCGGTATTAACCGGAAGGCTTGACACCTATTCGTGCGACTTTCAGGTCTTTCACCAAGGACACTCAGGCCAACTTAAACAATTTCATCTCTAAAAGTCTACTGACCCCAACCAAAATTATGGATTCTACTATTTTAAACTAATCACAATTTGTGTATTATTCGCACAATTTAAAAATGTGTGAACAAATTCATTTTCATTATTAATGAAGACAAAACCATAATTCGAGGAGGTTCATTTACTTGTTTTTAGTTAAGCATGGCTGCCATTTGTCTCTCCACTATCTTCACTCTTCAGCTGCATATATGCATGCACTAGCATACAATAATGCAAGACAGTAACAAGAGCCAAAACAATATGATCAAATAAGGTTCATATTTGTACCATTAAAAAAATGGAAATTACTATGCAATTAGAATTTTTATACAAAATTTTATAGTCTTGTTGAAACTAATGGAAGTAGAATACCTCACATCCATCTTTAATCACTACAACA
Organism: Camellia granthamiana; assembly: GCA_036172215.1. Lineage (NCBI taxonomy): Eukaryota > Viridiplantae > Streptophyta > Magnoliopsida > Ericales > Theaceae > Camellia > Camellia granthamiana. The sequence continues at coordinate 23,323,015 of CM069906.1, read as the reverse complement.
AATTAAGGTTTTGGGGACCAAAATTTCGGAACAAAATTATTTTTTTGGGACCAAATATTTTTGTTGTAAAAAATGTCGTTATATTTTTAGCAACGAAAATTGGACATTTGTAATGAATTATTATCTATTTGGGATCAAATTTTTTGTCTCAAAAAATAAACCATTTTGAAACCAAATTATTTTGTCCCTAAAAGTCTATATATTAGTGAAAGTTCCAAAATTTTGTCGCTAAAAGCCTTATTTTTTACTTTTCGGGACGACCTTTTAGCGACTATTCTCTCGATAATAGAAATTGGTCTCTGAATGTCTTTTGTAACAAAATTTCACTTTTGAAAACTAAAATATTTGGATTCTAAAACTCTTATATGTTATAGTAAATAGAAGGCCAGGGCCTAGCCAAATTACTAGTCAAAGAGCTTACCGTGGGAGAACCAACCACACTATGAAAGAAAGACCCAAGGCGGGGTTTCTTTTAGTGGTGCCTTCAAAATAGAGTATTGGATTGGAGTCAGTTTAGAATGATGTGGATTGTTAGATTTATAAACTATGTTCTTTATTTTAAAATGAAAATAGCTGTAACGTTCCAAATTTCTAACCCAAATGATAATGCAATAATCATGGCCCCTTTAAAGGAAAAACCAATTATACAATCCTGCATTTGCATTCCATAATGTAAATAGTTTTCTCATGTGATAATACTTAAATCTGACATCAAGTAAAGAAATAAATAAATACCCCCAAGGGTTACAAGTTTCCAAGGCTTAAGCCCGGTTATACAAAAACGGTTATTCAAACCGACACATACAAAGCCCTTGGGTTACAAATAAAATCGCAACAAATGAGAACCTTATTCTCTCATCACACACATTTCCACACCCTTAGTTAGGCGGATTCACCATGTCTTTTCCTACACAAAAATCTCGTAGGGTGAGCATAAAGCCCAGTAGGAAATCCTTCACAAAGTATATACATTTTATACAAGTCTCAAGAGATGAATGCGCATGCCATGCCATGCCTTTTTGAAAATAAAACACATCTTCATCTTTTGAAAACCATGATGCTCATTGATGTTTTGCAACTTCAACTGTTCAAAATTTATCAATTTAATTCAAGCGGTGATAAATACAACTCTAGTAATCCCTAGGTCAGTGTCTGCAAGTAGACTATACAAGCACTATCAATTGTCATTTTTAACAGTACTAACCGGAAGGCTTGACAACTATTCGCGCGACTTTCAGGTCTTTCACCAAGGACACTCAGGCCAACTTAAACAATTTCATCTCTGAAAGTCTGTTGACCCCAACCAAAATTATGGATTCTACTATTTTAAGCTAATCACAATTTGTGTATTATTCGCACAATTTAAAAATGTGTGAACAAATTCATTTTCATTATTAATGAAAACAAAACCATAATTAAAGGAGGTTCATTACTTGTTTTTAGTTAAGCATGGCTGCCATTTGTCTCTTCACTATCTTCACTCCTCAGCTGCATATATGCATGCACTAGCATACAATAACACAAGACAGTAACAAGAGCCAAAACAATATGATCAAATAAGGTTCATATTTGTACCATTAGAAAAACGAAAAATTACTATGCAATTAGAATTTTTATACAAAATTTTATAGTCCTGTTGAAACTAATAGAAGTAGAATACCTCACACCCATGTCTAATCACCACAACAAATTAAGGTTTTGCCGACCAAAATTTAGGAACAAAATTATGTTTTTGGGACCAAATATTTTTGTTGCAAAAAATGTCGTTATATTTTTAGCAACGAAAATTGGACATTTGCAATGAATTATTATCGATTTGGGATCCAATTTTTTGTCTCAAAAAATAAACCATTTTGAAACGAATTTATTTTTTCCCTAAAAGTCTATATATTAGTGACCTTTTCAAAATTTTGTCGCTAAAAGCCTTATTTTCTACTTTTCGGGACGATCTTTTAGCGACTATTCTCTCGATGATAGAAATTGGTCTCTCAATGTCTTTTGTAACAAAATTTCACTTTTAAAAACTAAAATATTTTGTTTCTAAAATACTTATATGTTATAGTAAATGAAAGGCCGGCGCCTAGCCAAATTACTAGTCAAAGAGCTTAACGCGGGAGAGCCAACCACACTATGAAAGAAAGACCCAGGGTGGGGTATGTTTAAGAAACCCGATGGTCACATTTTTCTATTTTCTTTTAGTGGTCTCTTTAAAATAGAGTATTGGATTTAGAGGTCTCTTTAAAATAGAGTATTGGATTGGAGTCAGTTGAGAATGATCTGGATTGTTAGATTTATAAACTATGTTCTTTATTTTAAAATGAATATAGCTGTAACGTACCAAATTTCTAACCCAAATGATAATGCAATATTCATGGCCCCTTTAAAGGAAAAACCAATTATACAATCTTGCATTTGCATGAAATAATGTAAATAGTTTTCTCATGCAATAATACTTTCGTAACACCCTCAAAATAATACACAAAACCAATCGCTTTAGGCATGCATTGATATAAGAGAAATCAACCATTTTTATTCATCAGAGTAGTTCTTACAACAGTATTACATGTTAACAACAAAAGCAAATGCCCTACGGGCTTACAGCTTTCCAAGTCAACACTTGGTTACAAAAAAGAAGAGTACTAACTCTATACAAACTAAGCCCTTGGTTTGATATACACGTAATACAAACAAAATAATCAAAAGAGTCTTCAACTCCCATATCCATCCAAGCTAAGTCCTTGGATGTGGCATGCTACCTGTACTTGAAAATAATGTCCCATAATGGGTGAGCCAATGCCCAGTAGAGATATGCTAAACACAATATGAGCAGTAACTAAGACATTAGCAATTAATAAATGTTTAATTCCCATAAATCAATTCATAACCCATTTCCATTACATGATCACTATGTCCATGTTTCTTTTTATTTTCCATTTCTTACCAAATTCACAATTCACAACAACGGCTCAGAACCTGGCCAACAACTTACATGAGACAGTGACTCATATTAAACGTTTCCCATTTTACAATAGATAAGCATACTAGCTATATCAACACTTCGATAGACGAGCATATAAGCTACATCAACATCTCAACAGATAAGCATACAAGCTGTATCAACATTTCCAGAGATAAGCATATGAGCTATATCAACACTTTAACTGACATGCATATGAGCTGTATCAGCGGAGTCCATCCCCTATCTCATCCCAAACAACATCCGGTTTAGAGGTCCATTCCCTATCTTCCCCTAAACCGTAGAGTACATCCCCTATCTCCTCCCACACACACAACGTATATACACATAGGTCATATACTCAATCAATCAATACATAACGCTAATGTATTCTATCAACCGTCATACTCTATGACACATCCAATTGATTAGTTTTAGTTTAGCTAATCATCATGTATTGTCTACAACAATCAAAACTACTCTCCACCGGTAGCCCAAGCAATTATTTCTAAACAGATAATAAAATCTCCAACAGATAAAATATCAATGTTTTCAAAAGTGAGCAATTAATAAATCCAACTCCACCATTTCACAATATAATGAGCCAATTTCATTATTTCCAACTCAATTCCAAATAACAACAATTTTCCCAAATTAATTATACCAATTAATTTACACAACAAATTAGGGTTTTCTACCCCATTTCCCAATAAGAACCCAATGGTCCATATATCAACAACCAACAACAATATCACTATTTTGAAACCCAAAATACATATTATGAGCCCAAAATCACAAAACCCTCTTTTAACATTTTCAAACCCTAACTTCCCAAAATCAACCATTTAACAAAATGCCCAAAAATCTAGGTCAAAACCCATAGTAGTGAGTAGGAATCCCTACCTCAAACTCGGAGCCCAAGGGAAAAAGATGACGAAAATGAAGATGCTCCAAATCCCAAATTTCTCGGATCAAAAGATAGCCCTCGATGATCAACAACCTTTTTGTAAAGGCCAAAGGTGAGGAAACAACTCCTACTAGATCAATACCTAGAGAGAAGGTAAGGTTTTAGAGAGAGAGGCTCTCCAATGGAGTTTTGGAAAAGTAAGAGAGAGAAAAGGATGTGAAAAAGTGAGCCAAAAAGTCAAAACTCGGAGACTTAAACCAGTCGCCCCACTCGAGAGTGCACTTGAGCGTCACTCACAGACTCCCGCTCGAGCGTCCAAACTCCCGCTCGAGTGGCGGATACACACTCCCAGCACTTTTGCAGAACCAGGTCCCCGCTCGAGCTTCACATACAAACTCGCGCTCGAGCATCCAAACCGCAGCTCGAGCGTCCAACACTGTAGAGGAAATACTGGATGGGTGATTTTCCCGCTCGAGCGCCAAAACCCCCGCTCGAGCAGACAAGCAACAAAAGGTCCCCGCTCGAGCGTCAAAAGCTCCGCTCGAGCGGACAGGTCAAAATCCGGGCAACTAGTTTTGGTTTCTAAGCTCAACCAACCTGTTTCAAACCTGCCCAACACAACCTAAGACTCAAATACAAAGAGTAAAGGATGTAAACAAGGTATACACAACAACCAACCCCACGGAACCTAAGTCCGGATACAACAATTAAAGAAAAGGGAAACCGGGATCGCTATAACCTCCCCCCTTTAAAGAATTTTGTCCCCAAAATTAAACACAAGTTTTTCAAAAACAGGTTTTCTCCATTCCCAACAATATTATAACATAATATTAAACGTTCCGACCCATTACCGGTCAATCCCATCTCTTTTCAAGAGGTATTTCACATTATACATAACAACCTGCATTATCAACATGCATTCCTTTGAAATTTACTAATTTCAACTCATTTTCCACAATTCCATAACACATGCAACATTAATATCATGCTTGCATTCTCACAATATACTTAACATACACAATTTAACACAAACTTCCATTTTGAGGCAAGTTCCAATACATACTTCCATAAACCAAAACATCTACAATGTTTTACAACTTAAGACATATTTAATCTTCTTAAAGTTCAATATTATTACAAAATTTCATTACATGATTACACATCAGCAAACATGTCCAGATACTTTTCACGGACTTCCAACTCACGTTCCCAAGTGGCTTCCTCCACTCCGTGATGTTTTCACAAAACCTTTACCAAGGGAATGGTCTTGCCTCGCAAGACTTGATCCTGCCTATCCAAGACCCGAACCGGCCTCTCCTCATACGAGATATCCTCATCTACCTCCAAATCGGTCCAATCCAACACATGGGACGGATCCGGCTCGTACTTCCGAAGCATACTAACATGAAACACGTCATGAACCCCGGACAACTACGGTGGCAAAGCGAAACGATAAGCAACTTTCCCGATCCTCTCAAGGATCTCAAAGGGACCGATAAACCGAGGGGATAACTTCCCACTCTTCCCAAACCTTATAAAACCTCGCCTAGGTGATATTTTCAAGAAAACATGATCACCTATCTGAAATGCCAAAGGCCTCCTCCTACGGTCGGCATAACTCTTTTGGCGACTCTGGGTTGTAACAAGCCTCCTACGGATAAGCTCAACTTTCTCCGTCGTCTCCCTAACCAACTCCGAACCCAACAAAGGTGCATCACCCACCTCAGCCCAACAAACTGGAGACCTACACGGTCGGCCATACAAGGCCTCAAACGGTGCCATACCGATGCTAGACTGAAAACTGTTGTTGTAGGCAAACTCCACTAAGTGCAAATGCCTCTCCCACATCCCACTAAAGTCAAGGACACAACCTCGAAGCTTATCCTCAAGGATCTGAATAGTACGCTCGGACTGCCCGTCAGTCTGAGGATGATAAGCCGTAGTAAAGGTCAACTTAGTGCCCAAGGCACTCTGCAAACTCTGCCACAACCTAGCAGTAAAATAAGGATCTCTATCTGAGATGATCGTCACTGGGACCCCGTGCAATCTCACTATGATCTACCGAATCTCTCACGCGCATAGGGATAAAGTACACCGACTTAGTCAACCGGTCTACAACCACCCAAATAGCATCACTACCCCGCTGAGTCCTCGGAAGACCTACAATGAAGTCCATAGTGACATGCTCCCACTTCCACTCGGCAATAAGCAAGGGTTGCAACAAACCCGCTGGCCTTTGATGCTCGACCTTCACTTGCTGACAAGTAAGGAACTTCGATACGAAAACAGCCACAGCTCTCTTCATACCCCGCCACCAAAACTGGTGACCCAAATCTCGATACTTCTTAGTGCCTCCCGGATGCACCGCAAGGCGCGAATGGTGAAACTTTCGGAGTACTTCCTCTCGGCAAGACTCCGGCACAAACAAACAGTCTCGGTATCTCACACTCTGGTCGGGATACACCGTCAGACCCTTCTCAACCTTCCCACTAGAGATCTTCTCTCAGAGGGATTCTACTTCAAGGTCACCTCTCTGTGCCTCTAACACTCGAGTCACAAGTGTAGGCTGCGCAACTACAGAAAACAAGGCCGCAGCCTCAACAAATTCGCCTAGAAGCAAATCAAAATCTCCAAGTGCACCCAACATCTCCCATTCCCGGATGGCTATACAAGTTACATCACTAATGGATTTCCTACTAAGGGCATCGGCCACAACATTGGCCTTTCCCGGGTGATAGTGCAACTCAAAATCATAGTCCTCAATGAACTCCATCCACCTTCTCTGCCTCAAATTCAAGTCTCTCTGTGTAAACAGATACTTCAAACTCTTATGGTCCGAGAACACCTCGAACCTCTCACCATAAAGGTAGTGCCTCCAGATCTTCAAGGCGAAGATCACTGCTACTAACTCTAGGTCATGCGTAGGGTAATTCTTCTCATGTATTTTCAACTGACGTGAGCCATAAGCTACCACTTTCCCCTCTTGCATCAACACACAACCCAAACCCTCTCGTGAGGCATCACAATAAACCGCATAACCCAACCCTCTCTCTGGAATAATCAACACCGGAGCGGTGGTCAATCTAACCTTCAACTCTTGGAACGACTTTTCACAAGTCTCACTCTACACAAACTTGATCCCTTTCCGCGTCAATCTAGTCAACGGCGAAGCTAGCCTGGAGAAATCTTTCACAAACCGACAGTAGTACCCAACTAATCCCAAAAAACTGCGGATTTCAAACACGCTCTTAGGCTATGCCTAATCTTGCACTGCCTCAACCTTGGATGTATCAACAGATATCCCTTCCCCGGATACCACATGGCCTAAGAATTTGACCTCACCTAGCCAGAACTCACACTTCCCAAACTTGTCATACAGCCTATGGGCTCTAAGCAACTCAAGCACCACTTTCAAGTGTTCCTCGTGCTCCTCCTCAGAAGATGAATAAATCAGAATGTCGTCCACGAAAATGACTACAAAACGATTTAGGAATTCTCGGAAGATCTGGTTCATCAAGTCCATAAAGATTGCCGGTGCATTAGTGAGCCCAAATGGCATCACCAGAAACTCATAATGGCCATACCGCATACGGAATGCCGTCTTCGGAATATCCTCCTCCCTGACCCTCAACTGGTGGTAACCCGATCTCAAGTCTATCTTAGAGAAACAACAGGAACCCTTCAACTGGTCAAACAAATCATCTATACGGGGCATAGGGTACTTATTCTTGACCGTAGCCCGATTCAACTTCCGGTAGTCGATATAAAGTCTCAAGGCACCATCTTTCTTTTTAGCAAAGAGGGCCGGTGCTCCCCACGACGAAACACTAGGGTGAACAAAGCCCTTATCTAGTAATTCCTGGAGCTGAATCTTCAACTCACTCAACTCGGCTGGGGCAAAACGATAAGGTGCCATAGAAATCGGCGCCATGCCGGGCACTAAATCAATAGAGAACTCGATCTCTCGGTGAGGTGGCAAACTAACAAGATTCTCAGGAAAAACATCCGAATACTCACAAACTACTCTCGGCAATACAATCTGGGTCTCATCACACTCACCGCTCACAAAGCTAGCAAGTAGACCACTAAGCTCACTCCGCCCTCGGGGATCATACATCGGTGGCAACGCACTACCAACCCGATCCCCCAAGAAATGGAAACACTCCCCGCTCAAGGTACAAATTGTGACCTTTTGGCGGTAGTCCATACCCAAAATAACATCAAAGCCCTTCATGGGCATAACAACAAAGGGAAAAAGAAGCCTACGGTCGGCGACCTCTATATCACAACATCTACATCCGTGTTTCAAAATCAATTCACCCCCAACAGGTGATACTACACAAATATGAGATGCTAATAGTGCCAACTTCAACTCCAACACAGATGCAAATGCAGCAGATGCAAAAGAATAAGATGCACCCGTATCAATCAACACACTAGCAACCGAGTTGCAAAACAGAAAGGTACCTCTCACTACTGATGGAGCCGGTACTAGGTCCTGCGCGGTAACAGCATACACGCGCCTGTAGGCCCCTGATCCACCTGCTCACCTCTAGGAGCAAAAGACTGCTACACAGACTGGGATGACGAAGCTCCCGGATTGGCCCTCGAGGCCTGCACAGACTGAGCTGGTTGATAACTCTGCATCTGCCTAGAACCAGACGCTCCCGAAGTGGCACCCAACTGCGGGCAAAACCTCTTCAGGTGCCCAAGCTGACCACACTGATAGCAAGACAGTGGCTGACCCCTACCCTGACTCTGGCCCAGAGGTCTAGCTGAAGAAGAAGCAGCTCACTGACCCCCTCCCTTCTGCGGGCAAACCGAAGACTTGTGACCCAGTTGGCCACATGTGAAACAAGTCAAGCCTCCCTGACTACCTCTCCCAGAGCCTGCACTCCGCACTGGAAAGGTCGATCTAGCTAAACCCCCCTGAGACTGCTGAGGGTTAAAACATCTCTGTCTCCTGCCATCTCCCTGGCCATCTCCCTGGCCATCTTGGCTCCTCTTGGAACCTTTATGCTTCTCCTCATCCTCCTCATGCATCATAATCTCCATATAAGCTGTAGCATCCACCAAACGTCTATACTCTCGAATAAATGACCCTCCAACTCTCAACTTGAGTCCACGCCTCAACTTCCACTCAAACTCTAAGCAACGGCATTCCTCGGACGCCACAAGCTCAGGTGTAAACCTGGACAGACTAGTAAAAGTAGCCTCAAACTCGGCCACTAACAAACCTTGTTGTTTAAGCTGGCAAAACTGCTCCCTCAACTTCTCCCTAGCAGCTGAAGATAAATACTTCTCCCGGAAGGCATTCAAAAAAGCCTCCCATGCACCACTAACACTGCCCTTCTCGTACTTCCACCACTGACCCGCATCTCCCTTCAGTTGGAACCTTCAAAGCCCCGTCCTCGATGCCAAGCATCTCGAACGTCTTCTCCATCTATTCCAACCACTCGTCAGCCTTAAGTGGCTCCTTCGGATCCCTAACAAATTCGTCCAGGTTAGACCAGAAGAACTCCCTCTTCAAGAAAGAAGGCCCTGCCTCAGCAACGTGGGCCTGATCTTGATTCCCAGCTCTGAGAATACCCAAAGCTCCTGCTATTTCTTGAGCCAAGGCACTCATAGCCTGCTGACCCGCTGGCTCGGCCACATTAGCTTGACCAACTCCCTCTTGTTGTGCCGGAATATCATCTGGCAAAGGCATCTCCTGCCTACCACGCCTGCCACACCTACCACGTCCTCATCCTGACATCCTAATAAAGGTAACCAAGACTATTAGCACATTCACAAATGTGCTGAAGCTATAACACTCACGTCCTAGTGCATGGACAACTGTAATTCACTCCATGTAAGCACATAATCACGTAAGCAATTACGAATTTCATTTCCGGATAATGACAATCCCGAGGCGTTACTAGAGTTCCGGTTAGAAATAGCATTGATCAAGTGCTTTTCCAACAAGACTCACAGAAACCCCAAGGATCCAATCAACATCCTAGAAATTAAATCCCATACCCATATAGTCACATAAGCATGTTATCAATTAAACATACAACATATGACACTACATCTAAGTCTCTATCAAGCAAGACAAACCCATTGTGATACTAATCACTTCCCACGTACCCAAAGTATTCGAACCCGGTACGCTCTGATACCAAGTTGTAACACCCTCAAAATAATACACAAAACCAATCGCTTTAGGCATGCATTGATATAAGAGAAATCAACCATTTCTATTCATCAGAGTAGTTCTTACAACAGTATTACATATTAACAACAAAAGCAAATGCCCAAAGGCCTACAGCTTTCCAAGTCAACACTTGGTTACACAAAAGAAGAGTACTAACTCTATACAAAATAAGCCTTTGGCTTGATATACATGTAATACAAACAAAATAATCAAAAGAGTCTTCAACTCCCATATCCATCCAAGCTAAGTCCTTGGAGGTGGCATGCTACCTGTACCTGAAAATAATGTCCCATAATGGGTGAGCCAACGCCCAGTAGAGATATGCTAAACACAATATGAGCAGTAACTAAGACATTAGCAATTGATAAATGTTTAATTCCCATAAATCAATTCATAACCCATTTCCATTACATGACCACTATGTCCATGTTTCTTTTCATTTTCCATTTCTTACCAAATTCACAATTCACAACAACGGCTCAGAACCTGGCCAACAACTTACATGAGACAGTGACTCATATTAAACGTTTCCCATTTTACAATAGATAAGCATACTAGCTATATCAACACTTCGATAGATGAGCATATAAGCTACATCAACATCTCAACAGATAAGCATACAAGCTGTATCCACACTTCAACAGATAAGCATATGAGCTATATCAACACTTTAACTGACAAGCATATGAGCAATATCAGCGGAGTCCATCCCCTATCTCCTCCCAAACAACATCCGGTTTAGAGGTCCATCCCCTATCTTCCCCTAAACCGTGGAGTACATCCCCTATCTCCTCCCACACACACAACGTATATACACATAGGTCATATACTCAATCAATCAATACATAACGCTAATGTATTCTATCAACCGTCATACTCTATGACACATCCAATTGATTAGTTTTAGTTTACCTAATCATCATGCATTGTCTACAACAATCAAAACTACCCTCCACCGGTAGCCCAAGCAATTATTTCTAAACAAATAATAAAAGCTCTAACAGATAAAATATCAATGTTTTCAAAAGTGAGCAATTAATAAATCCAACTCCACCATTTCACAATATAATGAGCCAATTTCATTATTTCCAACTCAATTCCAAATAACAACAATTTTCCCAAATTAATTATACCAATTAATTTACACAACAAATTAGGATTTTCTACCGCATTTCCCAACAAGAACCCAATGGTCCATATATCAACAACCAACAACAATATCACTATTTTGAAACCCAAAATACATATTATGAGCCCAAAATCACAAAACCCTCTTTTAACTTTTTCGAACCCTAACTTCCCAAAATTAACCATTTAACAAAATGCCCAAACATCTAGGGCAAAACCCACAGTAGTGAGTAGGAATCCCTACCTCAAACTCGGAGCCCAAGGGAAGAAAATGACGAAAATGAAGATGCTCCAAATCCCAAATTTCTCAGATCAAAAGATAGCCCTCGACGATCAACAACCTTTTTGTAAAGGCCAAAGGTGAGGAAACAACTCCTACTAGATCAATTCCTAGAGAGAAGGTAAGGTTTTAGAGAGAGAGGCTCTCCAATGGAGTTTTAGAAAAGTAAGAGAGAGAAAAGGATGTGAAAAAGTGAGCCAAAAAGTCAAAACTCGGAGACTTAAACCAGTCGCCCCGCTCGAGCGAGGAAACCCCCGCTTGAGCGTCACTTGCAGACTCCCGCTCGAGCGAAGGATACACACTCCCAACACTTTTGCAGAACTAGGTCCCCACTCGAGCGTCCAACTCCCCGCTCGAGCGTCACACACAAACTCACGCTCGAGCGTCCAAACCACCGCTCGAGCGTCCAACACTGTAGAGGAAATACTGGATGGGTGATTTTCCAGCTCGAGCGCCAAAACCCCGCTCGACCAGACAAGCAACAAAAGGTCCCCGCTCGAGCGTCAAAAGCTCCGCTCGAGCGGACAGGTCAAAATCGGGGCAACTACTTTTGGTTTCTAAGCTCAACCAACCTGTTTCAAACCTGCCCAACACAACCCAAGACTCAAATACAAAGAGTAAAGGATGTAAACAAGGTGTACACAACAACCAACCCCACAGAACCTAAGTTCGGATACAACAATTAAAGAAAAGGGAAACCGGGATCGCTATAACTTTAATCTAACATCAAGTAAAGAAACAAATAAATACCCCAAAGGGTTACAAGTTTCCAAGGCTTAAGCCCGGTTATACAAAAATGGTTATTCAAACACACACATACAAAACCCTTGGCTTACAAATAGATTCATAACAAATGAGAACCTTATGCTCTAAGCACACACATTTCCACGCCCTTAGTTAGGCGGATTCACCCTGGCTTTTCCTGCAAAAAAATCTCGTAGGGTGAGCATAAAGCTCAGTAGAAAATCCTTTACAATGTATATACATTTTATACAAGTCTCAAGAGATGAATGCACATGCCATGCCATGCCATGCCATTTTGAAAATTAAACACATCTTCATCTTTTGAAAACCATCATGCTCAATGATGTTATGCAACTTCAACTGTTCAAAATTTATGAATTTAATTCAAGCGGCGGTAAATACAACTCTAGTAATCCCTAGGTCAGTGCCTGCAAGTAGACTATACGAGTACTACCAATTGTCCTTTTTACCGCTATTAACCGGAAGGCTCGACACCTATTCGCGCGACTTTCAGGTCTTTCACCAAGGACAGTCAGACCAACTTAAACAATTTCATCTCTAAAAGTCTACTGACCCCAACCAAAATTATGGATTCTACTATTTTCAACTAGTCACAATTTGTGTATTATTCGCACAATTTAAAAATGTGTAATCAAATTCATTTTCATTATTAACGAAGACAAAACCATAATTAAAGGAGGTTGATTTACTTGTTTTTAGTTAAGCATGGCTGCCACTTGTCTCTCCACTATCTTCACTCTTCACCTGCATATATGAATGCACTGGCATACAATAATGCAAGATAGTAACAAGAGCCAAAAGAATATGATCAAATAAGGTTCATATTTGTACCATTAAAAAAATGGAAATGCATATGCAATTAGAATTTTAATACAAAATTTTATAGTCCTGTTGAAACTAGTAGAAGTAGAATAACTCACATCCATGTTTAATCACTACAACAAATTAAGGTTTTAGAGACCTAAATTTAGGAACAAAATTATTTTCTTGGGACCAAATATTTTTGTTGCAAAAAATGTCGTTATGTTTTTAGCAACGAAAATTGGACATTTGCAATGAATTATAATCTATTTGGGATCAAATTTTTTGTCCCAAAAAATAAACCATTTTGAAACGAAATTATTTTGTCCCTAAAAGTCTATATATTAGTGACATTTTCAAAATTTTGTCGCTAAAAAGCCTTATTTTTTACTTTTCAGGACGACCTTTTAGCGAATATTCTCTCGATGATAGAAATTGGTCTCTAAATCTCTTTAGTAACAAAATTTCACTTTTAAAAACTAAAATAATTGGTTTCTAAAACTCTTATATGTTATAGTAAATAGAAGGCTAGCGCCTAGCCAAAGTACTAGTCAAAGAGCTTAACGCGGGCGAACCAACCACACTATGAAAGAAAGACCCAGGGCGGGGTTTGTTGAAGAAACCCGATGGTCACATTCTTCTCTTTTCTTTTAGTGGTCTCTTTAAAATAGAGTATTGGATTTAGTGGTCTCTTTAAAATAGAGTATTGGATTGGAGTCAGTTTAGAATGATGTGGATTGTTAGATTTATAAACTATGTTCTTTATTTTAAAATGAAAATAGCTGTAACGTTCCAAATTTCTAACCCAAATGATAATACAATAATCATGGCCCCTTTAAAGGAAAAACCAATTATACATCCTGCATTTGCATTCCATAATGTAAATAGTTTTCTCATGCGATAATACTTTAATCTGACATCAAGTAAAGAAACAAATAAATAACCCCAAGGGTTAAAAGTTTCTAAGGCTTAAGCCCGGTTATACAAAAACGGTTATTCAAATCCACACATACAAAGCCCTTGGCTTACAGATAGAATCACAACAAATGAGAACCTTATGCTCTCAGCACACACATTTCCACGCCCTTAGTTAGGCGGATTGACCATGTCTTTTCCTACACAAAAGTCCCGTAGGGTGAGCATAAAGCCCAGTAGGACATGCTTCACAAAGTATAAACATTTTATACAAGTCTCAAGATATGAATGCACATGCCATGGCTTTTTGAAAATAAAACACGTCTTCATCTTTTGAAAACCATCATGCTCAATGATATTATGCAACTTCAACTGTTCAAAATTTATCGATTTAATTCAACAGGCGGTAAATACAACTCTGGTAATCCCTAGCTTAGTGTCTGCAAGTAGAGTATACGAGTACTACCAATTGTCATTTTTACCGGTATTAACAGGAAGGCTCGACACCTACTCGCGTGACTTTCAGGTCTTTCACCAAGGACACTCAGGCCAACTTAAACAATTTCATCTCTAAAAGTCTACTGACCCCAACCAAAATTATGGATTCTACTATTTTAAACTAATCACAATTTGTGTATTATTAGCACAATTTAAAAATGTGTAAACAAATTCATTTCATTATTAATGAAGACAAAACCATAATTAAAGGAGGTTCATTTACTTGTTTTTAATTAAGCATGGCTGCCACGTGTCTCTCCACTATCTTCACTCTTCAGCAGCATATATGCATGCACTAGCATACAATAATGCATGATAGTAACAAGAGCCAAAACAATATGGTCAAATAAGGTTCATATTTGTACCATTCAAAAAATGCAAATTACTATGCAATTAGAATTTCTATACAAAATTTTATAGTCCTGTTGAAACTAGTGGAAGTAGAATACCTCACATCCATGTTTAATCACTACAACAAATTAAGGTTTTTGGGGACCAAAATTTGCCAAATATTTTTGTCTCAAAAAATGTCGTTATATTTTTAGCAACGAAAATTGGACATTTGTAATGAATTATTATCTATTTGGGATCAAATTTTTTGTCTCAAAAAATAAACCATGTTGAAACCAAATTATTTTGTCCCTAAAAGTCTATATATTAGTGACATTTTCAAAATTTTGTCGTTAAAAGCCTTATTTTTTTACTTTTCGGGACGACCTTTTAGCGACTATTCTCTCGATGGTAGTAATTGGTCTGTAAATGTCTTTTGTAACCAAATTTCTCGTTTAAAAACTAAAATATTTGGTTTCTAAAATACTTATATGTTATAGTAAATGAAAGGCCGGCGCCTAGCCAAATTACTAGTCAAAGAGCTTGACGCGGGAGAACCAACCACACTATGAAAGAAAGACCCAGGGTGGGGTTATTTGAAGAAACCCGATGGTCACATTCTTCTCTTTTCGTTTAGTGGTCTCTTTAAAATAGAGTATTTGATTTAGTGGTCTCTTTAAAATCGAGTATTGGATTGGAGTCAGTTTAGAATGATGAGGATTGTTAGATTTGTAAACTATGCTCTTTATTTTAAAATGAAAGTAGCTGTAACGTTCCAAATTCCTAACCCAAATGATAATGCAATAATCATGGCCCCTTTAAAGGAAAAACTAATTATACAATCCCGCATTTGCATTCCATAATGTAAATCGTTTTCTCATGCGATAATACTTTAATCCGACATCAAGTAAAGAAAAAAATAAATAACCCCAAGGGTTACAAGTTTCCAAGCCTTAAGCTTGGTTATACAGAAACGGTAATTCAAACCCACACATTCAAAGCCCTTGGCTTACAAATAGAATCACAACAAATGAGAACCTTATGCTCTCAGCACACACATTTCCACGGCCTTAGTTAGGCGGATTCACGATGTCTTTTCCTGCACAAAAATCCCGTAGGGTAAGCATAAAGCCCAGTAGGACATGCTTCACAAAGTATATAAATTTTATACAAGTCTCAAGAGATGAATGCACATGCCATGCCATGCCTTCTTGAAAATAAAACACATCTTCATCTTTTAAAAACCATCATGCTCAATGATGTTATGCAACTTCAACTGTTCAAAATTTATCAATTTAATTCAAGCGGCGGTAAATACAACCTTGGTAATCCCTAGGTCAGTATCTGCAAGTAGACTATATGAGTACTACCAATTGTCATTTTTACCGGCATTAACCGGAAGGCTCAACACCTATTCGCGCGACTTTCAGGTCTTTCACCAAGGACACTCAAGCCAACTTAAATAATTTCATCTCTAAAAGTCTAATGACCCCAACCAAAATTATGGATTCTACTATTTTAAACTAATCTCAATTTGTGTATTCGCACAATTTAAAAATGTGTAGACAAATTCATTTTCATTATTAATGAAGACAAAACCATAATTAAAGGAGGTTCATTTACTTGTTTTTAGTTAAGCATGGCTGCCACTTGTCTCTCCACTATCTTCACTCTTCAGCTGCATATATGCATGCACTAGCGTACAATAATGCAAGACAGTAACAAGAGCCAAAACAACATGGTCAAATAAGGTTCCTATTTGTACCATTAAAAAAATGGAAATTACTATGCAATTAGAATTTTTGTACAAAATTTTATAGTCCTGTTGAAACTAATAGAAGTAGAATACCTCACATCCATCTTTAATCACTACAACAAATTAAGGTTTTGGGGACCAAAATTTAGGAACAAAATTATTTTTTTGGGACCAAATATTTTGGTTGCAAAAAATGTAATTATATTTTTTGCAACGAAAATTGGACATTTGTAATGAAAAATTATCTATTTGGGATCAAATTTTTTTTCTCAAAAAATAAACCATTTTGAAATCAAATTGTGTTGTCCCTAAAAGTCTATATATTAGTGACATTTTCAAAAATATTTCGCTAAAAGACTTATTTTTTACTTTTCGGGACGACCTTTCAGCGACTATTCTCTCAATGATAGAAATTGGTCTCCAAGTATCTTTTGTAACAAAATTTCACTTTTAAAAACTAAAATATTTGGTTTCTAAAACTCTTATACGATATAGTAAATAGAAGGCCGGCGCCTAGCCAAATTACTAGTCAAAGAGCTAAACGCGGGAGAACCAACCGCACTATGAAAGAAAGACCTAGGGTGGGGTTTGTTGAAGAATCCCGATGGTCACATTCTTCTATTTTCTTTTAGTGGTCTCTTTAAAATAGAGTATTTGATTTAATGGTCTCTTTAAAATAGAGTATTGGATTGGAGTTAGTTTAGAATGATGTGGACTATTAAATTTATAAACTATGCTCCTTATTTTAAAATGAAAATAGCTGTAACGTTCCAAATTTCTAACCCAAATGATAATACAATAATCATGGCCCCTTGAAAGGAAAAAAAAATTATGCAATCTTGCATTTGCATTCCATAATGTAAATAGTTTTCTCATGCGATAATACTTAAATCTGACATCAAGTAAAGAAAGAAATAAATACCTCCAAGGGTTACAAGCTTCCAAGGCTTAAGCCCGGTTATACAAAAACGGTTATTCAAACCCACACATACAAAGCCCTTAGCTTACAAATAGAATCACAACAAATGAGAACCTTATGCCCTCAACACACACATTTCCACGACCTTAGTTAGGCAGATTCACCCTGCCTTTTCCTTCACAAAAATCCCGTAGGGTGAGCATAAAGCCAAGTAGGAAATCCTTCACAAAGTATAAACATTTTAGACAAGTCTCAAGAGATGAATACACAATGCATGCCATGCCATGCCTTTTTGAAAATAAAACACATCTTCATCTTTTGAAAACCGTCATGCTCAATGATGTTATGCAACTTTAACTGTTCAAAATTTATCAATTTAATTCAAGTGGTGGTAAATAATACTTTGGTAATCCCTAAGTCAGTGTCTGCAAGTAGACTATACGAGTACTACCAATTGTCATTTTTACCGGCATTAACCGAAAGGCTCGACGCCTATTCGCTCGACTTTCAGGTCTTTCACCAAGGACACTCAGGCCAACTTAAACAATTTCATCTCTAAAAGTCTACTGACACCAACCAAAATTATGGATTCTACTATTTTAAACTAATCACAATTTGTGTATTATTCGTCCAATTTAAAAATGTGTAAAAAAATTCATTTTAATTATTAATGAAGACAACCATAATTAAAGGAGGGTCATTTACTTGTTTTTAGTTAAGCATGGCTGCCACTTGTCTCTCCACTATCTTCACTCTTCAGCTGCATATATGCATGCACTAGCATACAATAATGCAAGACAGTAACAAGATCCAAAACAATATGATCAAATAAGGTTCATATTTGTACCATTAAAAAAATGGAAATTACTATGCAATTAGAATTTTTATACAAAATTTTATAGTCCTGTTGAAACTAATAGAAGTATAATACCTCACATCCATCTTTAATCACTACAACAAATTAAGGTTTTGGGGACCAAAATTTAGGAACAAAATTATTTTTTTGGGACCAAATATTTTTGTTGCAAAAAATGTCATTATATTTTTAGCAACGAAAATTGGACATTTGTAATGAAATATTATCTATTTGGGATCAAATTTTTTGTCTCAAAAAATAAACCATTTTGAAACCAAATTATTTTGTCCCTAAAAGTCTATATATTAGTGACATTTGCAAAAAAATTTCGCTAAAAGCCTTATTTTTTACTTTTCGGGACGACCTTTCAGCGACTATTCTCTCGATGATAGAAATTGGTCTCCAAATATCTTTTGTAACAAAATTTCACTTTTAAAAACTAAAATATTTGGTTTCTAAAACTCTTATACGTTATAGTAAATAGAAGGCCGGCGCCTAGCCAAATTACTAGTCAAAGAGCTAAACGCGGGAGAACCAACCGCACTATGAAAGAAAGACCTAGGGTGGGGTTTGTTGAAGAATCCCGATGGTCACATTCTTCTATTTTCTTTTAGTGGTCTCTTTAAAATAGAGTATTTGATTTAATGGTCTCTTTAAAATAGAGTACTGGATTGGAGTTAGTTTAGAATGATGTGGACTATTAGATTTATAAACTATGTTCTTTATTTTAAAATGAAAATTGTTGTAACATTCCAAATTTCTAACGCAAATGATAATACAATAATCATGGCCCCTTTAAAGGAAAAATCAATTATGCAATCCTGCATTTGCATTCCATAATGTAAATAGTTTTCTCATGCGATAATACTTGAATCGGACATCAAGTAAAGAAACAAATAAATACCCCCAAGGGTTACAAGTTTCCAAAGCTTAAGCCCGGTTATACAAAAACGGTTATCCAAACCCACACATACAAAGCCTTTGGCTTACAAAAAGAATCACAACAAATGAGAACCTTATGCCCTCAACACACACATTTCCACGACCTTAGTTAGGCGGATTCACCCTGCCTTTTCCTTCACAAAAATCCCATAGGGTGAGCATAAAGCCAAGTAGGAAATCCTTCACAAAGTATAAACATTTTAGACAATTCTCAAGAGATGAATGCACATGCCATGTCATGCCTTTTTGAAAATAAAACACATCTTTACCTTTTGAAAACCGTCATGCTCAATGATGTTATGAAACTTTAACTGTTCAAAATTTATCAATTTAATTCAAGCGGTGGTAAATAATACTTTGGTAATCCCTAAGTCACTGTCTGCAAGTAGACTATACGAATACTACCAATTGTCATTTTTACCGGTATTAATCGGAATTCTCTCCCCTATTCGCGCGACTTTCTGGTCTTTCACCAACAACACTCAGGCCAACTTAAACAATTTCATCTACACCACCTATCAAGACTTACCACCGTATTTATTCCAAAACCATTTCGTGAAAACCCATTTCCCAACATTCTTTTCTCAATGCAAATTTCCAAAGTTTAACATATTCCAATGAATTGAAATGCCAATGTATGATTAATAATGCAATGCAACATTACTTCCATAATCAATTGTTCCACACAATATACCATTGTGATCAAAATTCTCAATTCTCTTTTCAACACAATTCTACAAGATGAATATATATAGATATATATATATACTTTTATATCCAATTCAATCAAGAGAATAATGTAATTCCCACATTTCGAGCAATCTCAACAATTTAGCCAATTCAAGACTAAATCAACATTTTGACCACAATTTCCAAAATAAACAATATTTCTCATTTTTTTTTCACAAAATTCGTCATTTATATATAAATAAACAATTTTCAAAACATCCATTTATTTTGGTACAATTTTCAACATCTTTCAAAAAAGACTCAATTTCTAGGTTTTCTCACCAAAACCATTCATCTCCAAAATATTTAGAAGAATCTCCCCAAAGTCATCTTTCTTCAATCAATATGGTTCAAAGCCCTCAATTTCTATTTTAAAAGGAAAAGAAAATAAATTCTCTTTCAAAATCACTCATCTTCTTGAAATTAACAATCAATTTTTCAAAGCTAATCAAAGGATGATTTCGAAAATCATCTAGATCTTGCAAAAACATGTATAACTCAAAGGAAATCCATACCTCAAGTTTGAAGAAGAAACGAGTTGAAAACCCCAAAATCAACGACGATGAAATTCGATCTCCACCGTACACAACGTAGCCCTCGCCTAGATAACTGACTTTGGTGAAGAACTTAGGTCTAAATCCCAATGGATTTGAAAAAATCAAAGAGAGAAGATGACTTCTAGAGAGAGAAGCTCCCGATTTGGAATTCTGGAGAGTGTTAGAGAAAGAGAGGACTGAAAAAGTGATCTGAAATATCAGATTCACGAACTGATATAACATGGTTCGCTTGAGCATGGAAAGCCCCGCTCGAGCACCAAATACACTAACCCAGTACTTTTGCAGACAGGTCATACTTCTGAAACCAAACATTCTCCGCTCAAACACATAAACGGCCGCTCGAGCGGACAAGCAACTTCAAATGCATTTTGCATTTTTGTTTTGGGGGCGCTACCTCTCAACCCCGTCAGGGCCCTGCCCTAGGACCCGCCAAGGGGCGCTGCCCCCTGGACCCCCGCGAGCTGATCGGGCAGCTCGACTCCCGACATACTCAGCAAAGTGGCAAAACTGGGATCGCTACAACCTTTCCCCTCAAAGAATTTCATCCCGAAATTTCAAATCAACTACCCAAACAAAGGGTTTCTAGTGATCAAAACCACTCTATTTCATTTTCAAATCACAATACTAACTCTCAACCAAATTCCACAATTTCCACCATAGTTATCTCATTAACAACAACCTCCCAAATACACATAAACATGAAATTTCCCAGAAAGTAATGGCAACTCTAAACAACCTTATGCTTAAAACAACAACGCACATATCAACATGTGGTTAACAACTTTAAATACGTTTCCCTCAACACTAGGGAATATTATAAAGAAAAGCAACTTAAGCATTTTCAAACAAATCCGGATATTTGGAGCGGACTTTCGCCTCCCGTTCCCACGTCGCTTCTTTAACCCCATGGTGTCTCCACGACACCTTTACTAATAGTACGTAGCACTTGCTCCCGGATATCTAATATTTGAACCGATCGTTCTTCGTAAGAGGCATCCTCATCTACCTCCAAGTCAACCCAATCAAGAACATGAGAAGGGTCGGGTTCATACTTCCTAAGCATAGATATATGAAATACGTTGTGAACTCCGAAAGTTGTGGCAGTAAAGCCAACCGGTATACCACTTCCATAATTCGCTCTAAGATCTCAAAAGGCCCAATGAACCTTGGAGATAATTTACCACTCTTACCAAATCTCATCAAACCCCGCCTTGATGAGATTTTTAGAAACACATGGTCACCAACTTCAAAAGATAAAGGTCGTCTCCTCTTATCAGCATAACTCTTTTGTCGACTTTGGGCGACTTTGGGCCATAGCTAACCTCTTCCGAATGAGAACAACTTTCTCGGTTGTCTCTCTAACAATTTTCGGACCCAGCAACGTTGCATCACCCACTTTGGCCCAACAAACTGGTGATCTACAAGGTCGGCCATATACGGCCTCAAATGGTGCCATTCCAATACTAGCTTGGTAACTGTTGTTGTAAGCAAACTCAATCAATGGTAAATGCCTTTCCCAAGGCCCCTTAAAATCAAAGACACAGGCTCTAAACATGTCCTCCAAAATTTGAATCGTACGTTCCGACTATCTATCTGTTTGAGGATGATAAATGGTGCTAAGAGTCAACTTAATTCCCAACGCCTCTTGAAGGCTTCGACATAACCAAGCAGTAAAATGAGGATCCCTATTCGACACAATAGTCACAGGGACTCCATGAAGTTGAACTATCTCTCTAATGTACAACTCTGCCAAGCGTTCAACTGAGTTGCTGGTGCACATCGGAATGAAATGGGTAGACTTAGTCAACCTATCGACAATCACCCAAATGGTATCATTGCCTCGTTGTGCTCTAGGAAACCCAACTAGAAAATCCATGGTAACACACTCCCATTTCCACTTGGTTATTGGTAAGGGTTGTAACAAACCCGTTGGTCTTTGATGTTCGGCATTCACTTATTGACAAGTTAGGTACTTCAATACAAATAAAGCGACATCCCATTTCATACACCTCCACCAAAACTGACAACTAAGATCATGATAGATTTTAGTGCCTCCCAGGTGTATCACAAGGCCTGAGTGATGGAACTTCCCAAGTACTTCCTCTCTACAAGATTCTGGTACAAACAAACGGTCTAGGTAACGTACACTCAGATCTAAGTGAACGTTCAAAGCTTTCTCTTCCTTTCCATTGGAAATCTTAACACAAATTGATTCCACATCACGGTCTCCTCGTTGCGCCTCTATGACCTTACTAACCAAGGTAGGTTGAGCATTCAAAGTAAACAAGGTAGCACTCTCTCCAGACTCACCCAAGTGCAAATCAAACTTGCCAATAACATCTAGCATATCCCATTCCCGAATGGCCACACTTTCCAAACTACTCACAGATTTTAGACTCAAAGCATCGGCCATCACATTGGCTTTCCCCGGATGATAGTGTAACTCAAAGTCATAATCCTCCATAAATTCCATCCACCTCTGTTGTCATAAATATTTTGTCTTTTTGAGAAAATAAATACTTCAGACTCTTATGATCGGAGAAAATCTCAAATTTCTCACCATACAAGTAATGCCTCCAAAAGGCAAAAATCACTACCGCTAATTCTAAATCATGGGTGGGGTAATTCTTCTCTTAAGTTTTCAATTGTCGTGATCCGTAGGCCACAACTTTTCCCTCTTGCATCAAGACACAACCAAGTCCATCCCTGGACGCATCACAACAGACAGTGTAATCCAAACCCCTTTTCGGAATTATCAAGACCGGTGCTGTAGTCAATCTAGTCTTAAGTTCTTGGAAAGACTTTTCACATGCCTCATTCCACACAAACTTGACACCCTTCCTAGTCAACTTAGTCAAAGGTGCAGCTAGTCTAGAGAAGTCCCTTACAAAGCGTCAATAGTACCCTGCTAACCCCAAGAAACTCCGGATCTCAAAAATATTCTTGGGTTGTTCCCAATCTTGTACTGTGTCTATCTTTAAGAAGTCTACAGTCACTGCTTCACTCGACACTACGTGCCTAAAAAATTTCACCTCGTTGAGGAAAAACTCGCACTTATCAAATTTGGCATACAAACGGTGCTCCTTAAGCAATTCAAGCACTACCTGTAAGTGAGCCTCATGTTCCTCCTCGGAGGTTGAATAAACTAAGATGTCGTCCACAAAGACAACCAAAAAAACTCCAAGTATTTCCGGAAAATTCTATTCATCAAATCCATAAAGGAAGTCGGTGCATTAGTCAACCTAAAAGGCATTACAAGGAATTCATAGTTGCCATAACGCATACGAAAGGCCGTTTTCTAGATGTCCTCCTCCCGAACCCTCAACTGATGATACCTCGACCTCAAATCTATCTTTGAGAAGCAACGAGACCCTCTAAGTTGGTCAAACAAATCATCTATTCTAGATAGAGGATACTTGTTCTTAATGGTAACTCGATTCAACTTGTAGTAATCAATACACAACCACAATGACCTATCCTTTTTCTTCGCAAAGAGAGTTGGTGCTCTCCAAGGCGATGTACTAGGGCAAATGAAACCCATGTCTAAAATTCTTGGAGTTGAATCGTTAACTCATGCAATTCGGCTAGTGCAAATCTATATGGCAACATGGAAATCGGTGCCGTGCTAGGAACTAATTTGATGGAGAACTCTATCTCCCGGTGGTGTGGCAAACTAGTAAGATCCTCGGGAAAGACCTTTGAGTATTCACGAACTACCCTTGGTAATTCAATACGGGCCCCGTCACTCTCGCCATTCAAGAGTGTTGCAAAAAGGCCACTAAGCTTGCTCCTACTATGAGGGTCAAAGACTGGTGACAAGACCCTATTAACTCGGTTCCCTAGAAAATAAAAACAATTACCACTTGAGGTACAAACTGTAACTCTCTAACGGTAACAATTTATCACAGCTCGGTACGAACACAACCAATCCATGCCTAAGATGACATCAAAACTCGACATGTCTAGCAATACAAAAGCAAACGGAAGTCAACGCCCGACAACTTCTATCTCACAATTATGACAGCCCCAGTCTAAATCAATCATATCTCCAACAGGTGACTCAACTCTGAGCGGGGACGCTAACTGTGCCACCTTTAACCCCAATGCAGAAACAAATGTAGTAGATATAAATGAATGAGATGCACCTGTGTCTATCGATAAATTAGCCAAAGTATTACACACAACAAAAATACCTCTCACAACTGAGGTTTCTAGCAACTGCTCTGGTACGGTAACAGCATGCATGCGCCCCTGTGGCCCCTGATTAACTTGCTCCCCTCTCGGAGCATAGACCTGTTATACTGACTGAGGCGAAGTGGCTCCCTGATTAACTCACAAAGCTTGGACTGATTGAGCCTGCTGGGGCTCGGAGTCTGTCTCGACCCTGATGCGCCAGATGTGCCTCCCAACTATGGGCAAGTTCTCTTCATATGCCCCGGCTGACCACATTGATAACAATTAAACCCTTGACCTTTATTTTGAGACTAAGACTGACTTTGAGATCAGTTAGGTGGTGGAAACATTAACTGCCCTCCTCCTTTCTGTGGGCATGAGAAGGATTTGTGACCCGGTTGGCCACAGTTGAAACACGAGAAGCTACTCAATGCGCTTTTTCCCGGACCCACACTAGGCAAAGGAAAAGTGGATCTAGACTGCTGTGGTTGAGACTGGAATGGATAGGTGTTCCTGCTCTTCTTGTTCTACCTATAGTCTCCTTGAGACTCCTGGCCCCTAGACCTCGAACTCCAAAGCCTCTCCTTCTTGGCTTGTATGGAAATTTCTACGTATGTCACTGTCTCCACAAGACGGTCATATTCCCGAATCATATTTACGACAAGCTTGAACATAATTATTTTTTTTCAATTTCTTTTCAAATTCAATGCAATGGCGCCCTTCCGTTGCCACCAACTCTGGTGCAAATCTGGACAAACTAGAGAAAACCGCCTCAAACTTGGCCACGGGCATATCGAGTTGTTTGAGGTCTTTAAACTCTTGCCTCAATCTCTCCCTAGTAGTGAGAGATATGTACTTATCTTGGAAAGCAACCGCAAAAGCTTCCCATGTCGGCTCCACTCTACCTTGGCATATTTCCACCATTAACCCGTGTCTCCCTTAAGGTAGTAACTCGCTAGAGTCACTCCTAGTTCACTATCTTCGATGTAAAGCATCTCAAATGTCTTCACAGTTTGTTCGAGCCACTCATCTGCTTTCTTGGGCTCGGGACCACCATGGAACTCATCCGGTTTGGCCTGTAAGAACTCTCTAGTAAGGAAACTCGCCCTTGACTCCGCGGTGGTCTCTCGGGCTTGATTCTCCACCCTCAACAAGTTCATAGGCTCCCATAAAGCCCCTGTCATTTCTCGAGCTAGGGCCCCCATTGCGGTTTGACCTGCTTGTCCCACCTGCTCAGCCACATTAGCTTGGCCTGTTTGCTCGGCCATATTAGCTTGACCGAACCCCTCTTCTTGCACCGGAACCCTATGGACCGGTACCTCATGCACACCTCGGCGAGCCCTACCACGCCTCCCACCTCTAACACCACGGACTTGACCCCCTCCTGACATCCTAATAAAGGACACAAGAGAAATAACTTAGTACATTAACTCATATGTGCTCGTAACTTGATTCACACGTTCGACTACAACAATTTCTTTACCATATACACCATTCAATTTCACTCCACATAAGCACTTAGTCATGTAAACATATACAGATTATACTCTTATGATGAGATTCATCCCACGAAAAACCAAGAATTCTTAGTAGAATGAATATTGATCAAGTACCCTTCTAATAAGACCTCAAGGAATTTAACAGGGGCAAACAACATCCCAAAAGTCCAATCCCATACCTATTTAGTCACATAAGTATGTTATCACATAGTCACAAGATGCATAACACTTCCTAAACAAAATAAATGAACCCATTGTGGTTAAAAAACCACTTCCCACGAGCTCCAAGTATTCAAACCTGGTAGCTCTGATACCAAGTTGTAACGCCCCAAATTTCTAGCCCAAATGATAATGCAATAATCATGGCCCCTTTAAAGGAAAAACCAATTATACAATCCTGTATTTTCATTCCATAATGTAAATAGTTTTCTCATGCGATAATACTTTAATCCAGTATCAAGTAAAGAAACAAATAAACACCCCCAAGGGTTACAAGTTTCCAAGGCTTAAGCTCGGTTACACAAAAACTGTTATTCAAACCCACATATACAAAAATAGTTATTCAGCACACACATTTCCACGCCCTCAGTTAGGCGGATTCACCACGTCTTTTCTTGCACAAAAATCCCGTAAGGTGAGCATAAAGCCCCGTAGGAAATCCTTCACAAAGTATATACAGTTTTATACAAGTCTCATGAGATGAATGCACATGCCATGCCATGCCTTTTTGAAAATAAAACACATCTTCATCTTTTGAAAACCATCATGCTCAATGATGTTTACAACTTCAACTGTTCAAAATTTATCGATTTAATTCAAAAGACGGTAAATACAACTCTGGTAATCCCTAGGTCGGTGTCTGCAAGTAGACTATACGAGTACTACCAATTGTCATTTTTACCGGTATTAATCGGAAGGCTCAATACCTATCCGCGCGATTTTATGGTCTTTCACTAAGGACACTCAGGCCAACTTAAACAATTTCATCTACACCACCTATCAAGACTTACCACCGTATTTACCCCAAAACCATTTCATGAAACCCATTTCCCAACATTCTTTTCTCAATGCAAATTTCCAAAGCTTAACATAGTCCAATGAATTGAAATTCCAATGTATGATTGATAATGCAATGCAACATTACTTTCATATTCAATTGTTCCACACAATATACCATTGTGATCAAAATTCCCAATCCTCTTTTCAACACAATTCCACAAGATGAATATATATATATACTTTTATATCCAATTTATTTAAGAGAATATTGTAATTCGCACATTTCGAGCAATCTCAACAATTTAGTCAATTCAATACTAAATCAACATTTTGACAATAATTTCCAAAATATACAATATTTCTCATTTTTTTTTTCACAAAATTTGTCATTTATATATAAATAAAAAATTTTCAAAACATCCATTTATTTTGGTAGAATTTTCAACATCTATAAAAAAAAGACCCAATTTCTAGGTTTTTTCACCAAAACCATTCGTCTCCAAAATATTTAGAAGAATCTCCCCAAATCTTTCTTCAATCAATATGGTTAAAAACCCTCAATTTCTATTTTAAAAGGAAAAGAAAATAAACCCTCTTTCAAAATCACTCATCTTCTTGAAATCAATAATCAATTTCTCAAAGCTAATCAACGGATGATTTCGAAAATCATCTAGATCTTGCAAAAACATATATATAACTCAAAGGAAATCCCTACCTCAAGTTTGAAGAAGAAACGAGTTGAAAACCCCAAAATCAACGACGATGAAATTCAATCTCCACCACACACAACGTAGCCCTCGCCTAGATAACCGACTTTGGTGAAGAACCTAGGTTTAAATCCCAATGGATTTGGAGAAATCAAACAGAGAAGATGACTTCTAAAGAGAGAAGCTCCCGATTTGGAATTCTGGAGAGTTTTAGAGAGAGAGAGAGAGAGAGAGAGAGAGGACTGAAAAAGTGATCCAAAATATCAGATTCACGAACTGATATAACATGGTCTGTTCGAGCGTGGAAAGCCTCGCTCGAGCGTCAAATATACTAACCTAGTACTTTTACAGACAGATCAAACTTCTGAAACCAAACATTCTCTACTCGAGCACATAAATGGCCGTTTGAGCAGACAAGCAACTTCGAATGCATTTTGCATTTTTGTTTTGGGGGCGCTGCCCCTCAATCTTGGCAGGGCGCTACCCTAGGACTCGCCAAGGGGCGCTGCCTCTGGACCCCTGCGAGTTAACCAGGCAGCTCGACCCCCGACATACTTAGCAAAGTGGCAAAACTGGGATTGCTACAATAGCACAATGACCCACATGTACGATAATTATGTGGTTTAATTACCTTCAGCATAACTACGTTTTCATCAAAATATCATTTTGTTCCCTCTACTTTGAATTATAATAGTCAGTCTTTTACATTTTAAGCCAAGTTCTAATGTTACTCTTTCGTCAATCTACCTATTAATAAAGCTAACATAAATTAAAGGTAAAAGAAGGAAAGTAAGATTTTGATAATGTGTAAAGATTAAAATGATAATTTAGCAAAACTATGGTGATGTCAACAAGGCAAGAAAAATGTCACATATGGTGCACATGACAATTTTCGTTAGGCTCATTAACGGTAGATGGACGAAAGGATAACATTGTAACATGACTTAATGTATAAAGACTTAACTATCACAATTAAAAATGGAGAGAGAATTTTTGGTACAAATGTAGGAAAATAATACAATGTGCACCCCTAAAAATGTGCACATCGTAAGAAAAGTTACAATTTTGTGATGAAAGTTATAAATTTTTGTAATAGAAGTTACGATTAAAATTCATGAATGGCTCTTCTTTGAATAGAGGATATAGTAATTTTTCTTGCGTTTCTCAGTCTAAACAGGAGACCATATACTTTGATGTTATTGATCATTATTTGATTCAAAGCATTATCTCATCTTAATTGAAAAAGTGATATCTTTATCTTTGAATGAGATATCAATTACAATATCTTACAATTATAATCTCTTTTTTTTTTTTTCGATCCAATTCCTCCATACCATGAACCCCAATTAGATTCAAGCATGCTATACTTTTTAGTTATTGAGAGGGGAAATTATGATGTGCATTCCTAAAGTCATGAATGACAATTATAATTTTTGTTGTAAAAGCTATATTTTTTATGAGGGCGAATTACACTAATAGTTCTTATAGTTTAAGGCTTGTGTCACTTTAGTGCTTGACTTTTCAATTGTAATACATTTCATCCTAAATTTTAAATCTTGTTCAAAATAAGGAAAATCAAAGATGTTTCATTTGCAACCGGACCATTTCAAGGGTATAGTCATCATACAAACTTATTTTGTAGTGGTTAACTTGTATGTTGTTTGAAATGTAATGACATTTTTTTTAATGAATAAATTTGGAAAGTTTATCTATATTGAAAATTGTTTATCTATTTAGAAATATATGTTTTGGGCTATCGGTGGAGAATAGCTATACTTGTTGTAGAAACTGCATGAGAATTAGGAGAATTGAAAACTAATTTCTCATCCATTTGCATTGAGCACAATTGTATATTTATTTCCTGAAAAAAGTATTGTTTTGAGAAAGGGGGTGAATTTAGAAAGGATTTGTTGTTACATCAAATAAGTTGGCCTGTGTGTCCAGGATGAAAGTCCCAAAAATCACGTGTATACATGGGTGCCGATCCCACGGACGAAATATATGTAAAATGGAAATAGCAGTGTTTGTGTAGCCTATGTTTACATGGGTGCCAGTTTATGGTTTTTCGCAGACAAAATTTTCGTGAAATGTGATACTTGTTTTGGAGATTCCCAGAGATATCATTCACTGCCCTGTTTTCCATTAAAAACAGAATGTTTTATGAACTATGATATAAACCTGTCATTGCATGATTTGAAAAAGATATAAAATGTTTTGTCACTAACATTGCATATGCATATCACCTTATATCTTCGTTAAGATTGATATACCGTGTTGGATTATTTCTACTGAGTTTTGGCTCACCCTATATGGGAAAAACATTTTTAGGTGCTGATGATATACCTCTATCAAGGCAATAGCTTTGCAGGACTTGGGGGAAGAGCTTCATTTTGTTTGATGATTGTATATGTTTTGTACAGACCAAGGGCCTTTAACTGTATTGGATATAAATCCACTTTTGCTGTAACCAAGCATCATCTTGGAAAGTTGTAAGCCTTTAGGGCATTTCTTATTTGCTTGATGTTCATTCCATTATGTAACATATGCTATAGAGTCAGGGATAGGCATGTGAATGTATATTTGCATATGTTACTCTTTTGTAGACTTACTTGGAAACTAATGGAAGATGGTTACTTTATCACTGTTGTTACTTATTAATATTGTGGTTGGATTATTGTATTTATTTTCGAGGCGTTACATCTTGGTATCAAAGGGTACTGGGTTTGAATACTTTAGATACGTGAGAAGTAGTTCTTACCACAATGAGTTTATCTCGCTTTATAGAGATATTTGTATGTGAGGTATGCTATATGATAACATGCTTATGTGATTATATGGGTATGAGATTAATTTCTAAGATATTGACTGGGCCTACGAGTTTCTAGAATTCATGTTAGAAGAGCACTTGATCATTGCTATTTCTAATTGGAACTTTGGCAATGTCGCAGGACGATCATTATCTAGGAAGAAAATTCCTATGTGTCTATGTGACTATGTGCTTATGTGGAGTGAATTACTGTTGTTCATTGCCTTAGGACGCGAGTGAGTTAGCTTCGGCCTATTTGTAAATGTGCTAATCTCTTGTGTTACCTTCATTAGGATGTCAGGATATGGGCGTGGTGATAGGCGTGGCAGGCCTAGATAGTAGGAAGTGCTGTTACCGGATGAGATTCCGGCATAAGAGGAAGGGGTTGGTCAGGCCAATGTAGCCGAACTAGTGGGTCAGAAGGCCATAGGCGCTTTAGCCCATGAAATGGCCGGAGCTTTGTAGGAATCTATGGACATTCTCAAGGCAGATAATCAAGTCCAGGCCCAAGTTGTTGAAGTAGGGCCATTATTCTTGAAGAGGGAGTTCTTCCGGTCAAATTCGGATGAGTTTTTAGGTGATCCTAAGGAGCCACTGAAGGTGGATGAGTGGCTAGAACAGATGGTGATGATGTTTGAGATGCTTGGCATCGAGGATGATGGGCTGAGAGTGACCTTGGCATCCTTCCAGCTGAAGAGAGGTACGGGTCAATGGCTAAAATATGCACGTGGACTCATTGGGGTGACTTGGGAGGCCTTTGTCAATGCCTTCCAAGACAAGTTCTTACCTCCCACTATTAGGGAGAAGTTGAGAGAGTAGTTCTTGAAGCTCAAGCAGCTTAACACACTGGTGGCCGAATTTGAGGTTATCTTTACTAGCTTGTCGAGGTTTACACCATAATTGGTGCGATAGAGGAACGTCGTTGCTTGGAGTTCGAGAAGAGGTTGAGGACCGAACTCCTTTTCAAGGTGGTTGTGTTCATGATTAGGGATTATAATCATTTAATGGAGGCAGCGACTCACTTAGAGACCGTGATTCAGACCGAGGATGAGAGAATGAGAGGCTCTAGGAAGAGGAATCAGGAGGTTCAGGGAGAGAACCGGGAAAGTAAGAGACAGAGGGGTTCTAACCTACAGTAGTCCCAGGCTGTACAATCTAGATCTACCTTTCTTATGCCGAGTTCAGGTTCAATAAGAGGTAATAAAGGAGGTTTCTCTTGTTTTAAGTATGTCCAGTTGGGTTACAAGTCTCTAGCTTGCCCGCAGAGAGAAGGAGGGCAACAGTTTGCACCGTCTGCGGCTCGTTCTCAGAGCCAAAGTCAGGAGAGAGGGCAATCGCCTACCTGTTATCAGTGTGGGCAATCGGGGCACGTGAGGCGATTTTGCCGTCAATCAGGTGGCATACCTGGTGTGTTTAGTTCGAGGCAAACATAGAGCCACCAGCCTGCACAGTCAGCACAAGCCTCGAGGGCCAATTAGGGAGCCTCTTCGGCTCAGTCAGTGCATCAGACTTATGCTCCGAGGGGTGACAGGTGGAGCAAAGACCTACAAGGTGTGTGTATGTTGTTACAATGCCAGACTTAGTGCCAACGCCTTCAATTGTGAGAGGTACTTTCTTGTTATGCAATTCTATTACCAATGTGTTGATTGATATGGATGCTTCCCATTCTTTTATCTCGTCTGCATTTGCATTGGCATTGGGGTTAGAAGTGGTTCAATTAGCATCTCTACTCAAGATGGAGTCACCTGTTGGTGGTACAGTTGTTTTGGACTAGGGGTGTCGGGGTTATGATATAGAGGTTGCCAGTCGGCAACTTCTTTTTTCATTTACATTGATTGATATGTCAAGTTTTGATGCCATCCTGGGCATGGATTGGTTGTCATTTTATCGAGGCTATTATAGACTGTTAGCGTTAGAGGGTTACTAGATGTACCTCGAGTGGCGATTGTTTTTATTTTCTGGGAGACCGAGCTGATAGAGTTTTGTCGCCAGTGTATGATCTGCGATGTAGGAGTGAGCTTAGTTGTCTTCTTTCAACCTTCTTGGATAGTGAGTGTGATGAAGTCTGAGTTGATTTGTGAAGGGTAGTCTGTGAATACTCGGATGTCTTTCCTAAGGACCTCACTAGTTTGCCACCTCACCATGAGATTGAGTTCTCTATTGATTTAGTGCCTGGCACGACACCAATTTCTATGGCACCATATAGATTTGCACCTGCCGAGCTGAGTGATTTGAAGATTCAACTCCAAGAATTGCTAGATAAGGGTTTTATCCACCTTGGTACTTTACCTTAGAGAGCACTGGCTCTCTTTGCTAAGAAGAAGGATGGCACATTATGACTTTGTATTAACTATTGGAAACTGAACCATGTAACTGTTAAGAACAAATACCCAATGCCTCGTATAGGCGACTTGTTTGATCAGTTGAAGGGGTCTTGTTACTTTTCTAAAATAGATTTGAGATCGGGTTATCATCAGTTGAGAGTAAAGGAAGAGGATATCCAGGAAACGGCATTTCGTATGTGGTATGGCCATTATGAATTCTTAGTGATGCCTTTTGGGTTAACCAACGCACCGGCCTTGTTTATAGATTTGATGAATCAAATTTTTCGTGAGTTCTTAGACAGCTTTGTAGTTGTCTGTGATGACGACATCCTGATTTACTCATCCTTAAAGGAGGAACACGAGGAACACTTGTGGGTTGTGTTTGAGTTGCTTAAAGCCCACAAATTGTATACTAAGTTCGGGAAGTGTGAATTCTGGTTGAAATAAGTGAAGTTCTTAGGCCACGTGGTATTCGGGAAATGAGTGATTGTAGACTCTTCTAAGATAGAAGCAGTGCAAGATTAAGAACAACCTAAGAATACCTTTGAGATTTGTAGATTCTTAGGGTAGGCCGGGTATTACCGTCGGTTTGTAATGGACTTCTCTAGACTAGCCTCACCTTTGAAGAGATTGACGAGGAAGGGAATTAAGTTTGTGTGGAATGAGACTTGTGAGAAGTCATTCCAAAAACTTAAGATTAGACTTACCACTGCTCCAGTGTTGATTATTCTGGAGAGGGGTTTGGGCTATTCTGTAATGCCCCAATTTTTATACCCAAATGATAATACGATAACCATGGTTCTTTAAAGTAAAACTGAAAATAAATCCTCACACTTTCATTACGTGATACAAATAGTCTTCAGGAAATAATACATTCATATCAAATCAAAATAACATAAACAAATAGATACCCCCAAGGGTTTACAAGTTTCCAAGGCTTTGGCCTGGTTACACAAAATGGTTATTCAAACTCACACAAATACAACCCCTGGCTTACAAACAAAGTTACAGCAAAATGAGAGCCTTGTACTCTCAACACATATTTCCTCGCCTTTAGTTAGGCAGAATCACCACATCTTTCCCTGTATAAAAATCTCGTAGGGTGAGCATAAAGCTCAGTAGGAAATCCTTAACAAAGTATATACATTTTATACAAGTCTCAAGAGATGGATGCACATGCCATGCTATGTCTTTTTGCAAATAAATCATATCTTTATCTTTTGAAAACCATCATGCTCAATGGTGCCATGACATGTCCATTGTTCAAAACTTAACAATTTAATTCAAGGGCGGTAAATACAACTCTGGTAATCCGTAGGTCGGTGTCTGTAAGTAGACTATACGAGTACTACCAAATTGTCATTTTTACCAGTATCAACTGGAAGGCTCGACACCTATCCGTGCGGGTTTTCAGTCTTTCACCCCAGACTCTCAGGCCAACTTATTCAATATCATCTACACCACCTATCAAGACTTACCAACGTATTTATCCCCAAACCATTCTATGAAAACTTGTTTCTCAACATTCTTTTCTCAGTGCAAGTTTTCAAATCAACTTTCAAAGTTTAATGTAATCAAATGAATTGATATGCCAATTTCACAAGATGAATATAAATACTGTTATTCCAATTCATTAGCCAAGGAGTAACACAATTCCCTCTTCTTAAGTATCCTCAACAATTAGTCATTTCAAGACTATTTCAATGTTTTGAACAATAATTTCCAAAATGAACAACAATTCTCATATTTCCTGAAATTCATCATTTATATAAATATAAATAAGAAATTTTCCCAAACATCCATTTATTTTGACACACAAAATAAATATAACAATATCATTCATGGATTTTCAATCTCTTTTAAAAAAATCCCCAAATTCTAGGTTTTCTCACCAAAACTATACAACTCGAATATGTTGAACGAAAACTTGCCAAAATCATCTTTTCTTCAATCAATGAAGATCAAAACCCATAAGATCATTTTAAAAGAACAAGAGACAAACCTACTTTCAAAATCGCTCAACTTCTTGAATCAACAATCAATTTTCAAAGCTATCGAAAGATGATTTTGAAAATCATATAGATCTTGCAAAAATGCATATATAACTCCAAGAAAATCCCTACCTCAAATTTTGAAGAAGAAATGGAATGAAAGTCAAAATTTAATCTTCACTGTACACAACGAAGCCCTCGAGAAGTTAACCAACTTTGATGAAGAACTTATGGCAGAACTCTAATGGATCTTGATAAATCAAGGTTTTGATCCTATTTGGCGTAGGGAAATGTAGAGAGAAGAGAGAGGAAAGAGTTTTTAGAGAGAGAGATCTATACAAAAGTGATCTGAAATATCAGATTCACGAACTGATATAACATGGTCCGCTCGAGCATGGAAAGCCCCACTTGAGCGTCAAATACACTTTCCCACTACTTTTGCAAACAGGTCAAACTTCTGAAACCAAACATTCTCCGCTCAAGTTCATAAACGACCGCTCAAGTGAACAAGCAACTTCTAATGCATTTTGCATTTTTGCTTCGGGGGCGCTACCCCTAAACCCCGCGAGGGCCCTGCCCTAGGACCTGCCAAGGAGCGCTGCCCCCTGGACCCCCGCCAGCTAACTGGGCAACTTGATCCTCGCCAGGGCATTGCCCTTGCACCCGCCAAGGGACGTTGCCCCCTAGACCCCAGTGAGCTAATTGGGCAGCTCGATTTCTACTAGGGCGCTGCCCTTGGACCCGCCAAGGGGCGCTGCCTCTTGGACCCCCGCGAGCTGACCAGGCAGCTCGATCCCCGACATACTCAACAGAGCGGCAAAACTGGGATCGCTACAGTCGAAGTGGCAAAACATGAAAGAAGGGTCGAAACCGGGATCGCTACATATTCTGTGTATTGTGACGCATCATAGGATGGTTTGGGGTGTGTCTTGATGCAAGAGGGGAAGGTAGTAGCTTATGACTCACGTAAGTTGAAAACACATGAGAGAAACTATCCTACTTATGATTTAGAGTTAGCAACGGTGATCTTTGCCTTGAAGATTTGGAGACATTACTTGTATGGTGAGAGATTTGAGGTCTTTTCCAATCATAAGAGTTTGAAATTTCTATTTTCACAGAAAGATTTGAATTTGAGACAGAAAAGATGGATGCAATTCATGGAGGACTATGACTTAGAGTTGCACTATTATCTGAGGAAGGCCAATGTAATGGCTGATGCCTTGAGTAGAAAGTCCTTTAGCAGTATGGCAAATATTGCCATCCGGGCATGGGAGATGTTGGGTACTGTTGGCAAGTTTGAATTGCACCATGGTGAGTTCGTTGAGTTGGTAGCTTTGTTTTTGGTAGTGGCACAACCTACATTGGTGAATAGAGTTGTAGAAGCACAAAGAGGTAACCACTAGGCAGAAATCCTTCGGGAGAAGATATCTAGTGGGAAGATAGAGAAGGGCTTGAACGTATATCTTGACTCAAGTTATATTGACCGTTTATTCGTGCCGGAGTCTTTCCAAGAGGAGGTACTCCGAGAGTTTCATCATTTATGCCTTACGATACATTGGGGAGGCATAAAAATGTGTCATGACCTTAGTCACCAGTTTTGGTAGAAGGAGATGAAGAAGGATGTAGCCGTGTTTGTGTCGAGGTGCCTTACTTGTCAATAAGTGAAGGTCGAGCATCAGAAGCCAGTGAGTTTATTGCAACCCTTGTTTTCAAAACAAATGAGGAGATGAATTCTTTTATATTAACGTGGAGGTTTCAATAACCAAGGTTGCATTGTGAAGAAATGTTTTAGGAACTAAACTGGATAATTGAAAAGAAAAAAAATGGCTTTTACACCTTGTAGTGTTCAAATGAATGTTTTTGGAGAAAATGTACTTATATAAGTGTATTTTGAATATTAAACTGTAACATTATTTATATTGTTCGTCATGGTGCATTCATGAACATAGATATCTCTATTGGATTTTATGTTCATCCCACGCTGTTAATCATTTTTTAGGTGCAAGTTGAGAAATGATTTTGGTAATCTTCCTTAATTTTTGGCCACGGGGATTATATTTGTTGGCGGAACGCCGTTGTTGTAAAAAGGGTTAAACCCTTACTTTTAATGTAAAGATGCAAGCCTATAGACATTTTTTTTAAATGTAATTTCTGTTGCATTCCATATATGTACGATTGAGAGGACTTTTATTTGTTTATGGGGATAATGTATGCATAGTTCTGCATGTTCTTAATAGAATGGATTTGTATTAATGGATATGATAATATTATTCAGGTAATAAAAAGCAGGGCGTGACGCAAAACTTAGCAATGCAAGTCCACTATTGGATATATGATGATCCTACAAGATTTTTTTTGCAATGCATTTAAGTTATTTTAATTTATATTCTTATCTTCCTTATTCATATTGGTGTATATATCATCTATGCATGGTTAATATTTCTTAGAAGCCTCTCTAATTGGCGGATTTATAAGACGGTTGTGGGTGATAAATTTTAATTTTTATATTAATTTTTTACATTTTATTATTTCCATGTGCAACGCATTCATTTTATCTAATATTTCTTTGGTTTTAATTTAGGATGTATTTTTTAACTATTGATGTGCTTTGTTCTAAGTATAGTTTGCAAAAAATTTGCGAGGGCAGTTGAGTTAAATATTAGGAAAAGTTATAATTTAATATGATTCTCTCTCTTTTCCTTTTAAAAGATTTTAAAATTATGATATGCATTTTAAGAATTTGTTACATATAATTGATTTATTGCACCTGGGTATAATTCAAATATTTTAATTTGTTAATGGTTAGTTTAATTTCATATTGTAGTTTGTTAATAGTTTATCAATTCATTATTAGTGTCAAATACAACTTTATTTTTTCTAATGATGTGTTCAATGATTTCAAATATTTCTCACAATGCATACACACGGAATTTTCACTTTAAATAAATAAGAAATGCTCGTCTGTTGTGTCAACGTTACTGCTCTTTATCTATGTTTAATTTAGGAATAAGATAAGATGGTTATCCTAAGATAGATAATTTGGAAAGGCCATAGCTTCCCTTCTATCCAAGTCAGATTAGAGAGTGTTATTGGGCCTCCGTGGGCTCACTACAGAACTCGTATTGATAATCCGAACCGTTCAATGTATAAGTCTCGTCGAGTATTTCATCTCTGTAAAAAATTACATTGATCGGATATCGATAGCCACTTAATTATATCACATTTGTGTCAATGGTAAGTATGATTTTCAAAATAAATTATTTATACAAATATGATTTGATCAATTGACTATCGATATCCGATCAACGTAATGTTTTATAAGGATGAAATATTTGACAAATCCTACATATTACGGTTCGGATCATCGAGGAGGATTTCATGATGGGTCTACGGAAGCCAAACAGCACGCTCCAGTTGAGTATCCCAACTGGAGAGGAAATAAAACATTATTTTTATGCTTGGAAAGGCCCATATTTACGTCGTCTTTTGTCACAAAATCTGAACTAAAATGCATTATATTTTGTGTGTGTTTGGGAAGTGAATTTTTTTGTAAGTTTTTTTAATTGTAGGATATTGTTGGAGAAATTTTTTTTTGTGCTTGGAAAGATAGTTGGATGTGATGTTTGTTTGGATGTTGATCACTCTGTTTGTAGAACTCCATTAAAATTGAGCCAAACATTACTCTTGAAGGAGAAGAACTTCACAAATCACCTTTTTTAAATTCGGGCGATTCGGGGGCTCATTTTTGAACTACATAGTGGTTCTGTATAAAATAATATAGAAATCATTACTGGGTAAAATACAAAATGAATTTTTAAGATTTGTTTAAAATAGTTGTTCCTTTTGATTTTGAAAATTACAATCCATTATTTTAAAATTTTAATTGCATAACAACGGACTCATTTCATTAATTAATTATAAAGTGAATTAGCAGCTTTTAATGATGTCATAAATATATTTTAATTATCAATTTTGATAATTTTATTATTGTATAGAAAGATTGTTACGAATTTAATTTTGTGTTAATTTTGTTAAAAGACAAATGCTGACAATAGAATAATTGTAATTTTAGATTCACAAGAAGTGATTCGTATTTTAAGCAAACATCAAGGGATGTATTTATAATTTATCCATGATTAATTTATAAAACTCACATTCCAATGTTTTATTACAAATTTTTGTTGTCCAAATTAGATTTTATCAAATAAAATTGATGAATTTTTAATCCTACTACTAATAATGCAAAATAAACATATACATGGGATCATATATTTCAATATCCATTGCAAAATAAATGTGTACAAAAAGCGATAATTTTTCTCATTAGTCCAGTTGGATAATCAATTCTACAGTAATTCATGAATCATTAATTATTTCACTATTAATCCTACTAATTAAACATGGCCTAAGAACCATCTTTTAATTATAACAATTAAGTCCTCAAAATTCGACTAATATTTCGGTGTGATCCTCTCGTCACTTATCGTTAAATTTTTAGGTGAAAAATACTCACATGAACACAGTTTATGGGTATTAATTAGAGAAAATATTTGGATAATAAATTACAATTTTCTCTCTCAAACTTCCATCAAAATCTTACTTTGGTTCATTATTTTCAACTTTGATTAAAATTTCAAACAGAAGAGTGATGGAAGGATCACATTGAAACACTTATTAAAATTTGACAACTTAGTTGCAATTAGAAAATGAGAGACTAAAGTGAAATTTGAGTAAAAGTTCAATGGTGAAAGTATAATTTGTCCCTTTTATATATATATATAAATAATCAATGATCACAGTGTTAAAACTTGCAAAACCTACTTAATCTCAATTTTTTAACAGAATAAACCTTTTACGAACATAACAAATTACATAGTTACAAACAGAAAGATAAGTTTCATGTGGAACAATAAGGTCGTTTTATGCTTAGTCCAATTGAATATGACAGAAGAAAATGAGTGCTTGTTTGTAGGACAATGAGGTGGATTAATTACTTCGCATTGTTTTGGTTGTAAATTTTATTATTCAGTTTATACTTTAGTGATCATTCTATCTAATAAAATTGACATATTTTTTAATACTATAACTAATAACACACAGCATACATATGATTAAAATTACATGCTTCTATATATATTGCAAAACAAACATGTACAAGAAAGAATTATGTATCTCACTAATTTAACTAGACAACAAATTCTACACTAATTTTATAAATTGTTAATCTTCTCACTATTAATCATACTAATCGAATCAGTCCGGATGTTATTAGTGAGTTTAGTACTAGATTTGGACAAATTATATAGGTAATATTTGGCAAAATTACAATTGTAGAGATGATTAATTATTAATGAGTCTGATTTTGTTTACATACTTTCAAAGTCTGTAAACAATGTATAGATTGTGATTGGTTCTGAATAGTGAGTTCTATATCTAAAAGTCTACTGACCCCAACCAAAATTATGG
Source organism: Camellia granthamiana (assembly GCA_036172215.1). Taxonomy (NCBI): domain Eukaryota; kingdom Viridiplantae; phylum Streptophyta; class Magnoliopsida; order Ericales; family Theaceae; genus Camellia; species Camellia granthamiana. The sequence goes on along the minus strand of CM069906.1, from coordinate 23,282,515 downwards.
GCTCTACTATTTTAAACTAATCACAATTTGTGTATTATTCACACAATTTAAATAGTCAACAAATTCATTTTCATTTTTAATGAAGACAAAACCATAATTAAAGGAGGTTCATTTACTTGTTTGTAGTTAAGCATGGCTGCCACTTGTCTCTCCACTATCTTCACTCTTCAGCTGCATATATGCATGCACTAGCATACAATAATTCAAGACAGTAATAAGAGCCAAAACAATAAGGTCAAATAAGGTTCATATTTGTACCATTACAAAAATGGAAAATACTATGCAATTAGAATTTTTATACAAAATTTTATAGTCCTATTGAAACTAATAGAAGTAGAATACCCTCACATCTACGTTTAATAGAAGGCCAGCACCTAGCCAAGCTACTAGTCAAAGAGCTTACCACGGGAGAATCAACCACCTTATTAATAGTTACTTTATTTGAAGATAATTATTAAGAAATTAATATAAACAAATGATACATTGCCATGTATCTAGGCTGATGATATAGAAATGTGAAAAAAAGAACAAGTAATATACAGTGATTCTTATTTTAAAAAGTAATATACTAGTAATTCACACAATCTTTAAGAAAATGCTAATATGTACCCACCTTTTTGTCATAACAAAATTATGATTTCAACAATAAAAGTCACATAATTTGTGATGAGTGTCTTATATTATTTTGTCTAAAAATTATGGATCAACAAATTCATTTTGTCATTTTATCAATGAAGTCTGACTAGTCAAAGTCAGTTTACTTGTTTGTAGGCTTTGCATTGCACCTACATTTGCCTATAAAGCATTTGGCCTCTCCCCTGTTAATAGTCAGCAAGCATTACAACCTTTGTTTTTGAATCTAGGAGCAAAGATGGTCTCTAACAATCAACTCTTTCACCTCTTTTTCTTTCTTTGTTTTTTCCAAATTACTTGTGTGCATGCCCAACTGTGCACTCAAGAGCAGAGCTCTGCATTGCTCCAATTTAAGCAACAATTTTCCTTCAATAAATCTGCTTCCGAATATTACTGTGATTATATCTACGGAATCCATTCTTACCCGAAGATGGAGTCGTGGAAGGAGGGTTCTGATTGTTGCTCATGGGATGGGGTCGAGTGTGACAACAACACAAGTCAAGTAATTGGCCTCGACCTCAGTTGCAGCTGGCTCCTAGGCACCATCCACCCCAATAGCACCATCTTCTACTACTTTCCTCACCTCCAAAGCCTCAACCTTGCTTTCAATTACTTTGGTATGTCTCGAATCTCATCTGAATTTAGTCGATTCACCAGATTGACACACCTCAACCTCTCTCAATCTGGTTTTTCTGGCGAAGTCCCTATAGAAGTCTCATTCCTGAGGAAATTGATCTCGCTTGATCTCTCTTACAATGATGATTTGAGGTTGGAAGAACAGGGTTTTGAATTACTTGTTCAAAACTTAACCAAGGTAAGAGACCTTAATCTTTATGATGTAAACATATCTTCAGTGGTTTCCAATTCCTTGCTCAATCTGACTTCTTTAACACGTCTCGATCTTTCTTGTTGTGGATTGCGTGGAAAATTTCCTGACGGAATATTCCATTTACCACATCTGAATGAGCTTCGTATATATGATAATCTTGCTCTCACTGGTTATTTTCCCGAGTTTATAAACTCGAGCAGTCCTCTCCAGTACTTGGACCTTTCACACACTAATTTCTCTGGCAAATTACCTAACTCAATTGGGAATTTGACTTCTTTAACACATCTCAATCTTGGTTTGTGTGGATTTCTTGGAAAATTTCCTGACGGAATATTCCATTTACCACGTCTGAATGAGGTGATTATAATGGAGAATCTTGCTCTCACTGGTTATTTTCCCGAGTTTATAAACTCGAGCAATCCTCTCCAGTACTTGATACTTTCAAACACTAATTTCTCTGGAGAACTAACTGACTCAATTGGGAATTTGAGGTCCTTGAAAATGTTGGGTGCCTTTGGTTGTAATTTTTATGGATCCATCCCTACGTCGCTCGGAAACCTTACGGAAATGACTGATTTAGACATCGGATATAACAATTTCACTGGCATGCTCCCATCTTCACTTTCAAACCTTGGAAATCTCGTCTCCTTGGGAGTTTCAATTAATAATTTTGAAGGTATAATTTCGGATTTTTTACCCAACAGTAAAAGTCTTATTTTTTTACATGTTGGTTCAAATAACTTCAGCGGTACATTCCCATCATTGGTTTCAAACCTAACATCACTGGTTGATTTAGATTTGTCGAATAATCAGCTAAGAGGACCTCTTCCATCACAAATAATTGGATTTCCAAATCTATCGTTGTTGAGTTTAGATGATAACTTAATCAATGGTACAATTCCATCTTGGGTCTTCAGCTTACCAGCATTGAATATATTAAGAATCTGTAATAACAAATTGACTGGGCATGTAAAAGAGTTCAAATCCACTTATTTAAGTGTTGTTGATTTGAGCAATAACAACCTACATGGTAGGTTTCCAAGTTCAACCTTCAAACTCGTGAGCCTTAATAGTCTCATTCTTTCATCAAATAACTTCAGTGGTAAGCTAGACATGCTCTGTCATGCAATTTCCCTTCAAATTCTTGTTCTGTCTAATAATAGCTTTGATGGTGCTATTCCACACTGTTTAGGAAATTTCAGCATAGGTTTCTCTGTGCTCGATCTGGGGAAGAATAATTTTTCCGGCACCATTCCTAATACATTTGTAAAGGGAAATTACTTTGAAACTATCAACGTTAATGGAAATGGATTTGAGGGGCCAGTACCAAAATCTTTAGTCAATTGCAAATATCTACAAGTGCTAGATCTTGGATGTAACAAGTTCTCTGACAAATTTCCATATTGGTTGGAAAAACTACAATGGTTGCAAGTTCTAGTACTGAGATCTAACAAATTCCAGGGACCCATGCAAACTTCGAAAGCCAAATTTCCCTTCCTTAGTTTGCGAGTTATGGATTTGTCAGACAATTATTTTACTGGTCCATTGCCGAAAAAATATTTCGAGAATTTCAATGCTATGATGAATGTCGACGAAGCCAATTTTGAATTGCAATACTTAAACAGTACTGGCACATATTACTATCGTTTGACTATAGTAATCAAAGGATCAACCATAGAAATGGAAAAAGTCCTAACCATTTTCACTGCAATTGATTTATCGAAAAACAAATTCGAAGGTCAGATTCCACAGATCATTGGAAAGTTAAATTCAATCCGAGGGCTCAACTTGTCACACAATAAGCTTATAGGTCATATACCAACATCTCTTGCTAATTTGACAATGCTCGAATGGTTAGACCTCTCTTCCAACAAACTCAATGGGGAGATACCTCAACAACTAAGGAATTTGAAATCTCTTGAAGTCTTAAACCTTTCGCAGAATCAACTAATAGGACCGATACCACAAGGCAACCAATTTGATACATTTTTAAATGGTTCCTACATTGACAACTTGGCATTATGTGGACCTCCATTGTTAAATGCATGCAATCCAAGGACACCACAGCCACCACCCTTGATGTTTCAACAAGAAGACAATACTTCAAGTGGATTCAACTGGGAAGTCATATTACCGGGTTATATATGTGGGCTGGTGTGGGGACTTGTTATGGGATATCTTATGTTCTCTAGAGGAAAACCTCAATGGCTTGTGAGGATCATTGAAGGTGAACGAAACGAAAGCAGAAAGAGGTTTAAAAAGCATGCTCACAGGAACAGAAGAAGGTGAAATTAGCCAATGCAAGTGGTGTCCTTTGGTAAGTATTGCAATGAATTTCTGCAATCTTTTACTTGATCATGAAAAACTATGGCTTGGTTATGGTTTTTATCTAGTCGATTTTTAGTTTCTTAGCAGTTTATTTGTATCATACACAATAAAGCTAGTTTATTCCTTTGATGTTTATACAAAGCACTTGATTGGAAATCATCATGCGAAAAATTAAAAAATAAAATCATGGACGTAATAAATGAGTAGTGAAAATAAAGTTTTGTTATTGACTCTAGTAGCTGCAATTGAAAAAGGTCCTTGGACACTTTTTTAATATATATACATAAATTTAATTTTATACTCTAAACTATAGTCACTTTTTCTTTTTCATTTTTAAATTATTAATTGCATCTATTTAGTCTTTCTAATTCTTTATTTCAGTTCATATAGTCCGATTGGTGACAATTTGTCCAAATCATTAATGCTAAAAATCTAAACTAATCGTTAAAAAAATAATTTTACAATTTGGACTACCAAACACCCATATTTCTCTCTACTTCAAATAATGAATAAGAAAATGAGTGCTTGGTTCGGTAAATTTACACCGACCTCTCCTAATTATAGTGGGCTAACACTTAGCTTATTTTTATCAATAGCATTAGTTATATGGATGAAAAAATAATATGTTTATCTTGTTTGGTTTAATTCACTTTTCAAAAAGTTGAATATTTTTTTTTATTTTCCTTTTTAGTGAGTTTTTTTAATATTTTACGCAAATTTTTTATTTCTTAAATACATCTAATTTAGATACACTTAAAAAGTATAGTATTTGTGAAATAAAAAATAAAAAATTCACCAATTACAAAAAAAATTCAAATATATATTTATATTAAAATTTAATACATTTTCATATTTTGTTATATTCAATGATTTTTTTTTTTAAATTTTCATATTTTGTTATACAATAAACTATAATCACGTTTTTTTACTTCATTCCTAAATTATTAGTTGCATCCATTTATTGTTTCTTATTTCAGTTCATATGGTTTAATTAGAGACAATATCCACAAGTTAGCAATAGTGAAATTTTATTCTAATGGGTCAAAATACTGATTTCAGAAATCAGAAAATTTAAATCGTAGAACTAAACCCTATCTTTTCTTATTCACACTTACAAGACAGGTCACCCTTTACAACTAAACACCTATATTCCTCTCTACCCCTCATCTCAAATAATGAGTAAAACAAATATGCTTTTGGTTGTAAAGTTTAGAGTAAATTACACAGGCCTCTCTTAAAATTTGAAGAAAACAAGCCCTCTTTTATGTTTTTGCTTTCTATTATTAATATGGGAAAGAGTTCTATCTAATGTACTGTTGAAATAGAAGTGTGCTAATCGGTTCGTAAGATGCATTATAGGTCTTATTTTGATAATCTGAATCGTATAATTTGTAAAGTCTTTTTTGTGTAGATCATTTAGGATAAAATTTAGATTAATGCCATATTTATATCCATACATATTTTTTCATATTAGTCTTTGAAAAAATGAATGGACAATTTCAAAATTATACTTGTGATTCGTTTTTTAAACAAATATAATGAAATCATATAGTTATGAATCTAATGAATCTATTTTTTTTTTTAATTATCAAAATAGGATATGCGGTGACTCTATAAACCCCAACAACACCCCTCTAGTAAAACTGAGGATGGGAGAGAATCATTCCCTATTAAAATTGAGAAACACCAAAAATGTTTTCATTGTTTTCATTTTTTTTTCATTGTTTTCATACATTAATTTAAGCTATTTAATAAGCATATATGTGGTTTTCAAAATATATTTGTGTGACATGTATGTCAAATCCAATATGCTCAGGGAATTCAGTAATTGTAACAATCTTTAATTTTTGTCATGTAGTTGCGGTGCAGTTCAATTTGATCTAAGCAGCGTAGCTTTTGGAGCCATGGCGAAGTTTGGTCAAGCTGATGCATTACACAATGCTGGGAAGTTGCAGATACAATGTCCAAGGTTAGAATATATATATATATATGTTAGTGGGTGTGTGTTTACTTGATGAGTGTATTGTTAAATGTGTAAAATATAAATTTTAATTTTGATTTAAAAATAAATATGGTGTGTGCTATTTAAGTAGTAAAGATATTGTTTCCCATACTGAAGATCTTGGATTGGAATCTTTTGCTTGGTTCGTATTTTCTTGTGTTTGGAATAATAGAAAACGAAAGTCAATGAATTTTTTTTTTTTTTTTATTATCAACAAAAAACAAACTTATTTAGATATGAAATGTTTTTTACTTTTAAAAGGCAGAATATATTTTCCCAACAGTCTTAGTAATGTCACTATACTACCACCGCTACTCTCACCTCCAGCACCACACCACCATCGCCATAGCCACCACCACTGTCATCGTCACTATCACCGTCACCGCTGCCCCACTACCATGCTACCACCTCTACCTCTACCTTCATTCTACCACCACTACTACCGCCACCAAACATTAAAAAATATTTTCTACTCAAAAAAATAAAGCGTAAATTTACAATTGCCAATATTTGGCCATGCATGCACCTTCTCTCTGCATCTCACATGTTAATAAGGCCAAAAATGAGGCGGAGTTCCCATACTCACCTTATAAAATGCATGCACCTTCTCTCTGCATCTCACCTTATAAAATTCAGATCTGCCATTTGGCTCAAAGCTTCCATTAAGGAATTCCCATACTCAGTTGATGATCTCGTCTGCAATTGGAGACAGATCAGAGGCGGAGTTTAGTGCTCTGGATTCTGGATCAGAGGCGGAGTTCAGTGTGTTAAATTTGGAGGTCTGCTAGTACAGTTTGGAGGTCTACTAGTTTGGAAGCTGGTGCTAATATGCCATGTCTGCTATCTGTGCTCTACCTGATCAGTTCAATTTGGTCTGCGGGTGCACTGCCTGTTGTTCACAGCACATGCACTGCCTATTGTTCCATTTTGGTCAATTCTGTTTCGGATAAAACATTTTGGTCTGTGGATGCCTCTGCAGTGTTGCTGTTATGTTTCTGGAGATTTGGGAAGCCTATTGATCTCTTGCAATGGTGGAGTTTTTGATGTTGCTTGGAGGCTTCTACTGAAAGATAAGTAGTTCTATTTTTGGCCCTGCCTCTTGTTTTCTGCTCTTGGAAGTTAATCTGCAGTGTTGGGTGGTTAATCTGCAGTGTTGGTGTGTTCTGTCCAGCTGGGTATGGTGTGGGTGTCTATGTACAGCTTTGGAGGTCTGCTAGTTTGGGTAGTTAATCTATAGTTCAATTTGGTCTGCATAAAACATTTGGTCTGTGGTTACCTCTGCAGTGTACATTTGGTCTGCTTTGTTTCTGGAGGCTTGCAATGGTGGAGGTTTGATGCTGCTGGGAGGTTCCTACTGACAGATTGGAGGCTTGGTCTATCTGTGTAATTTGCAAGCAGGTTCTATTTTGCAGTGTTGCTGTTCTATTTTGTGCATCTGCAGTGTTTGTTTTGTTAGTTTACAAGCAGTGCTGTTGTTTACTCTTCTGTTTTTTCCTCTTTGTTGGTGCCTCACCAACTGGCGCTTGGAGCTTCTTCTCAGCTCCAAGCTCCTCTTTATTGATGTAACATGTCATGCTTTGTATGCTTCATCAATAAAGATATTGTTTAGCCGATCAAAAAAAAATAAGGCCAAAAATGACATTTTAATTTGGTAATTTGTTAAAACAAAAAATGACATTTTCATTTGACAATTTGAGATCCATTTGATTCACTATAGTTGAGTGTTGGTTGCTATTTGTATATACATTTGACTTTTAGAGTGCCACTAGTCATTTACTCAACAGTTATTGGCAGCCACCATATGTTGTTTCTCAAAATCTGATGGGTGGAAATTGGTGATAGTGTGCTTTGGGAGACTAAGAGACGACAATACACTTTGTATTGTTGTTTGTATAGTGTTGCAGATTGTCAATTCAATTTCGGTGGATTCATTTGGTGAATAGTTGTAATGAATTTTTTTTTATATTTACAAAACCATTATATAATTTAATTGAATGGTTATTACACCACCTGATTAGTTTTATATATATATATTAAAAGATTATTTTTAAATGGGTTTATGATAATTGAAACACAGTTTTTAATTTGTTACACAAGTTCAGGGTGAAATTTGTGTCTCTCGAGTTGAAGAACTTACTTTTGTAAAATTTTAAAAATAGTTGTATAGCTCAAACATTATGAAAGTTTTATGAAGTGTTTATGCATGAGTATTTATTTTTTAAAAATTCACAAATTGAACAGTGTTCAGTTTAATTTATAGCAGAATTTTTGTGTTGAGATTTGATGTTAAAATCATGACTTGAGGTAAAACTTATTGGGTTTAGTTTTGTATATATTTGGGGCATGTTTGGTTTATGGGTGAAAATTTAATTCAAGAGCCATAATTTAGAATCAATCTCATTTGGGTTCATATAACACATTTTCAACTGTTTAGTTCTTTTTAATTATGTGATTGGAAGGTACCACATCAAGAGTTGTTATTATTTATTATACTGTATTATAATAAATGTTTAAAATGTAAATTTATGGGGTGTTTTATAAATATATATATATTTTTTGTTATAAGAAAAATTATATTATTTTATATTACAAAATATTAAAGTGTTATTAAAATATTTTTAATTGATGTATATATATAGATCAATATGTGAATATAAAAAAATAAAAAATAAATAAACAGAGAGGCAACCCACGTGGGCTGCCTCCACCCCCTTTCCTGGAAAATGAGTGAGAGCACTAATTAGTGCTACCACTAATGATGTGGCAGTGCGCCCCACCATGAATGATTTGATGGTTTGACCTTGGTGTTGTATTTTTTTTTTCTTTTTTTATTGAGTGCCATGTCATTAGTGATCTTTTTAGAGTTCCAAAATTAGTGGTCTCTATCATTGTTGCCCTTTCCTTTATCTTTTCTTTTCTCTTTCTTCTTATTTTATTTTTTTTTTGGTAAATTACACTCACTTTCCTTGAAATTTTTGATAATTACAACAATTTCTCCTATAGTTTTAATAATTACAAAAATTATCTTTATTTTTGAAACTATTATTAAGATTTCCCCGCCGTTAATCTTCTATTAATTTATTTAACAGAATTCTAATGACGTCATGCTAACGCCATGTACTATGAGTAAAAAATTTCAAGATTGGATTTATATATTCAAATAGTAAATTTTATTCACATCTCCTGAGGTTTTACAAAAAATTAATAAAGAGATACATTATTTTAATAATGTTAAACAAAATTATTAAATTCTATACAATATTTAAAAAAATTCTAAATTGTTAAGACAAGCATATATATAGTAGAATAACCAAACATTACCTTATCTAAAAAAAAAAAGAGCTAATAAATTGATCACCATTAATTTAAACCTTATACTAGATTAAATCATTTATTTGAAAATTACGAAACAAAGTATAAAAGATGTTTTGCTTTTTAAAAAAACCACCAATTTTATAATAATTATTTTGAGAAATTAGAGTTTGAATAAAAATTTAAAAATATATATAGGTATTTGATTTTTTTTTTTTTGGGTATGAAAAATATATATTTGGAGAAATTATCCCTCTCTTTCCATTTTCTTTATTTTATTTCTTTCATTTTTCTTTGTGTTTATTTTCTCATTCATTTTTTCATGTCACTGAGGCAAATAGCAACACCATATAATTTATTATTATTATTATTATTTGTTCTCTTCTCTATTCTTTTTCCTCAAATAGCAACACCCAATATCATCGCAGCTTACGAAATATAAATTTTTCCATTGCTTTGTAAACATATTTGTGTATTAATTTTTTTTTAAAGAAAAATAAACATAATAACGTTTTATATTTATAATAAAAAATTGACTTATAAAAATTACCAAATGTTACCTCATAAATATATATTAGAAAAAATTATCATTTTATCTTTTCACAATCCTATATTATTCTCAAACTTTAATTATCATTAAAAAAAATAAGTCAATATATATTTCTCACCTTAATAATAAAATTTTTAAAAATAAATAAAAAAGTAAAAAAATATCTAATCACATTACAATAAATTAAAATTAGATGATAGAGAATGAAAGATAAAGAAATCATTTAAGAATAGTAAACTATGTAAATTTGTCATTTCTTACATCTAATTAAAATAAAATTTTACTTGAAGAAATAAATTATTTGAAAATAAAAAAATACTCAAATAATTTTTTATTTATTACATCTGAAATCTATATCACCCTCTTTGTTTCTTTCATTTAAATTATTTTTATTAAATGAAATCTCAAAATTAATTCAAATAAGAAACATGGATATTCTTTCTTAATTTCATTAATGGTTGATTTTTTTTTTTTAACTTACTGTTCAAAGCTTATAGTGGAATATATATATATATATATGTACAAAGTCAAGGAAATACAAAAAAAATAAAAAAAATAATTGTGAGAGATAAAATGATAATTTAATATATAGGTAAATTACAATTAAAAAGTATTAAGTGTAAAGGGTATTATAGTCATTTGCACAACCAAGTTAATGCCGTTTGGCGTAAATTAACAGAAGGGGGAATCTTGACAATGTTAGAAATAGTAAGGGTAGTTTCTGTAATTATTGAAACTATAGAAGAGGTTCCTGCAATTGCCAGAAACTATAACGCTCTGAATAAATAACACAATAAGTACTCATTAACTTCCAATTACATTAACTTGATTCCAAATCAACCCTTCCAATGTTATATATATATATAAGAAATAAAGTCTCAACATTTACATTGTCACCAAATCTCCAACATGGATATTCATTAAACTCTAGAGATTTACCAAAGAATGTTCCACATGCAGTTATACATTCAACATTCCTAGAATATGAACCTATAGCATGTGACACAATACATCAAGTACAATTCAATGCCCTCAAGGGCTATAATTTTCCAAGGCTTAAACCCGGTTACACAAAAGTAGTTTTCAAACCTATACATATAAAGCTCTTGCCTTCTCAAAAATAATTACAACAAAAGAATAGAGTCTTGTGCTCTCAAAATATATTCCACGCCTCTAACTCGGCGGGCAAACCACATCATTTCCTACACAAAATCCCATAGGGTGAGCACAAAATCCAGTAAGAAAATCTTAACAAAATATATACTGTGGGGATGTATTTTCTGAGTACCAGCACGTGGCCGAGGTGACACCGAAGTGTCAGCCGAGATGTCACGTGTCCTGGACAAGATACCAGAATGATCTCGGCTAGGCCGAGGTTATCTGCGAGAATACAGGAATCCGGGATAAGCGGATAAGGGACAGGAGTCCTAGAATAAAGAAAGACTGCAAGATGGATATGGGTAATACTCTGAGGGAGTCTATCCTTATCTCTTGAAGAGTCCAAGGTAAATCCGGAGTTAGAGTCCATAGAAGTGAGACTTCTAGTGGGACTAGGACAGAGAAAGACTATAAAAGAAGGGCACCCCCGGCGGGTCTAAGGTACGCAATTTTACACCTTGAGCAGTATTTTGAGCACTTGAATTATCTTTGAGAGATACTGACTTGATCGTCGGAGTGTCCCCGGGTGGAAGAACCACCGCCGGAGCCTTTTCTTTCTGTGCAGATTACAGGGTGCCATCTATTCTGTCTGTGCTCTACAGCTGAATCACTAAGGAGGGCAGTGTGATCGGAAATTCACCCACACAATTTGGCGCCGTCTGTGGGAAGCGAAAGAAGAATAGATGGCCAGTAACACGCAGAAGGAAAAGATTCGGGACGATACTCCTGCTAGGAGTGGAAGACCCGTCGACCCTAATGTGGAAAGAGAAAACCACATCGAAGAAACTCGTGATCAGAATCACGCAGAGAAAAACGTCGGCGAGGAGAGGCACCCAACTCAGGGTTGCAGAGCCCTTAAAGCGCACTTAGAAGATTTAGTGAGACAAGGCCATCTGAGAGACCTTGTAGATGAGGCCAAAACAAGGGAAGAACAGGCACGATTGCCTCAAGCACCAGCAGCCCCGCCTCCCCCAGCGCAGCAACCACAGGCAGGCGGACCTCGGGTGGTTAATGTGATCCACTCAAAAGTGAATGAAAACGACATGCGGGGGGAGACACAGAGGGTAAAACACCTGCAGCACGTCAACCAGGTCGGACTAAAAAGACCTCGGCCAGAAGAGCGCCAGGGACAGATGATAGCCTTCACAGAAGCCGACCTAGATATGGTCCAGCACCCGCACAATGATGCCTTGGTAGTATCCCTCCAGGTTGGGGAGTGCTAGGTAAAGCGCATCCTGATTGATCAAGGCAGCTCCTGCGACATCATGTATGTCAGATGTTACAAGGAGTTAGGCCTTCACCCCGATGACATGGAGCGTTCAAATGGCCCGATGGTCGGCTTCAACGGAACGCCGACATGGCCATTAGGCGCAGCAAGCTTGGAGGTGCAGGCTGGCACGAAGAAGATCACGACAGAATTCATTGTGATTGACACGCCCTCGCCTTACAACATTATCTTGGGGAGGCCGTGGTTGCATGCGATGGGGGCAGTTCCCTCAACATTGCATCAACTGCTACGGTTCCCAACAGAACATGGGATTGAGGAAGTCAGAGGAGATCAGTTGCAGGCAAAAAATTGCTCCATGGCAGCAATGAAATTAACCTGCAGCATTCGGGAACCAGAGAAGGCGGAAGTTGAAAAAGAGGACATGAAGGTCCTAGATGATGTCGGCAAGGAGCCAACCGAGAAAAGTGAAGAAGCACTAAAGAAAATCCTCGTCCAGGAGGGCGATGAGGAACGATTCTTTCTTCTCGGCACAGGATTAGCCGAAGAAGAGGAAAGGGAGCTGGAAGCCTTTCTGAGGAAAAATATTGAGGTGTTCGCCTGGACACCTTATGAAATGCCTGGCATTGACCCCGAGGTCACATGTCACAGACTCAACGTTGACAGGTCGGCCAAACCAGTAATACAACGGGCCAGAAGACCGACGTTGATGCACGTCGAAGCAGTGGAAGAGGAAGTAGACAGACTACTGGAGGCCAGGGCCATCAGAGAAGCCAATTATCCGACATGGTTGTCAAACACAGTGGTAGTAAAGAAAAAGAATGGCAAGTGGAGGGTCTGCGTAGATTTTACAAACTTGAACAAAGCTTGCCCCAAAGACAGCTTCCCTCTACCAAAGATCGACCAGTTGGTGGACGCCACATCTGGACATGGTAGGATGAGCTTCTTGGATGCTTATAGAGGATATCACCAGATAGCCATGTACCCCCCAGACGAGGAGAAGACAGTGTTTATCACCCCAAAAGGTCTGTATTGCTACAGAGTTATGCCTTTTGGGTTGAAAAACGCAGGGGCAACTTACCAAAGGCTGGTAACCAGGATGTTCAAACACTTGATTGGCCGAACAGTAGAAGTCTACATTGACGACATGGTCGTGAAGACCAAGGAACCAAAAGATCATCTTGCTGACCTAAAAGAGGTCTTTGACATACTCAAAACATATCGGCTCCGACTCAACGCATCGAAATGCGCATTTGGAGTCGGGTCCGGAAAGTTCTTGGGATACCTAGTGACTAGAAGGGGCATTGAAGCCAGCCCAGATCAAATCAAGGCCATCCTGGATTTACAGAGTCCGACATCGGCTAAACAGGTTCAAATGCTTACTGGAAGGGCCGCAGCCCTAAACAGGTTCATAAGCCGAAGTTCGGACAAATGTAAACCTTTTTTCAACCTGGTGAAAAAGGCCACGGATTTTCTATGGATAGAGGAATGTGAGGCCGCTTTGGCCGACCTAAAAAAATATCTTACCACGGCTCCAGTCCTCTCAACACCTCAACCTGGAGAGGAACTGTTTTTATACTTAGCAGTTTCTGAGCACGCAGTAAGTGCAGTGATAATCCGAGAAGAGAAGGGAGAGCAGGAGGCTGTTTACTATGTAAGTAAAACCTTGGCCGATGCAGAAACAAGGTATTTACCACTGGAGAAATTAATGCTGGCTTTGGTAATGGCTTCGAAAAAACTAAACCACTACTTTCAGGCTCACAAGATAGTGGTATTAACAGAACACCCACTGAAATCCCTGTTGCAACAAGGAGGCTTAACTGGAAGAATAGCAAGATGGGCCGTAGTTTTGGGCCAATACGACCTGGAGTTCAGGCCGAGAACAGCAATTAAGGGCCAGGTCTTGGCCGACTTCGTGGCCGAGTTTTCGCCAGAATACATCGAACATCGGGCTCCGTTGAGCCGAGGTGAACGATGTCCAAACAAGGACGGAGAAGGCCAGTCAAAAACTAAAGAGCCAAGGAAGGAAAAACTCAGACCCTGCAGCATTTACATCGGCAACTCCTTCCAACTTTTTGTTGATGGGAGCTCAAACCGGCAGGGGGCAGGGGCAGGAGTAGTGTTAATATCCCCCGATGGAGAGATATTGGAGCAGTCCATTCGACTGTGGTTCAAAGCCTCGAACAATGAGGCGGAGTATGAAGCATTGATTGCTGGGCTTAAGCTGGCAGTCGCAGCAGAGGCAGATGAGGTAATAATTTTTTGTGATTCACAACTTATAGTAAATCAAACTACAGGAGAGTTTGCGGCCCGAGATGAAAGGATGTCGGCATACGCAAAGGAAGTCATCAGGCTGGCAGCCATGTTTCAAAACTGCCGGCTTCTTCAGGTTAGCCGAGATGATAACAGCCACGCCGACGCGTTGGCCAATTTAGCAAGTTCAATACAAACCGGAAAAACAAGGACAATAATGATCGATTACCTATCAGGCCCAAGCATAGAGCCGCCAAACACAATGCAAGAAGCATTATGTGTGGACATGGGACCAAGCTGGATGGATGCAATTGTTGCATTCCTGAAAGAGGGAAAGCTTCCAGAAGAACGAAAGGAAGCACACAAGGTCAGATTGAAGTCCTCAAGATTCATTCTGACAGCAGAAAGACATCTCTACAGAAGATCCTTCACTGGGCCTCTTTTAAGGTGCGTACACCCTCTTCAGGTCGAAGACTTCTTATATGAAATTCATGAAGGAGTTTGTGGAAGCCACGCAAGGGGCAGATCATTAGCTCACAGGGCCATTACCCAGGGGTATTGGTGGCCCTATATGCAAAAAGATGCAGAGGCCTATGTAAAGAAGTGTGAACAATGCCAGAGGTTTGCACCTTTGATACATTAGCCAGCTGCCGACCTGAACCCGGTTTCCAGCCCCTGGCCATTTGCCCAATGGGGCATGGATCTCATTGGACAATTGCCCCAAGCAACTGGGCAGCGGAAGTACTTACTGGTAGCAACAGACTACTTCACAAAGTGGATAGAAGCAGAGCCTCTTGCCAAAATCCGAGATGTGGATGTAAAGAACTTCATCTGGAGAAACATCATCACTAGATTTAGGATTCCAAGAGCAATAGTTGCCGACAATGGAACACAGTTTGACAGCAAACTCATCAAGAATTTTTGTGCAAAGTTCCAGATAAAAATTACTTTTCAACACCAAGTTTTCCCCAAAGTAATGGGCAAGCAGAAGCATCCAACAAAGTTATTCTGGACGAGATAAAGAAGAGGCTGCAGGCAGCAAAAGGAAAGTGGGTAGGCGAATTGCCCAATGTGCTCTGGGCATATCGCACTACGCCGAGAAGATCAACAGGGGAATCCCCCTTCGCCATGGCTTATGGCACAGAAGCAGTCATTCCATTGGAGATCGGCATCCCAGGGATCAGAACCCAGGGAGTTGAGAACGGGACTAACGACGTGCTCTTAGCCCGAAATCTAGATCTACTAGAAGAAAGAAGAGAGAAAGCTGCAATCCAGCTTGCAGCATACCAGCAACAGCTTGCCAAAGCTTACAACAAGAAGGTCAATCCAAGGGATTTTCAAGTCAACGACCTAGTCTTGAGAAAAGTCGTCGGCAATAAGAAGGATCCCAGAGAGGGCAAGCTTGGCCCAAACTGGGAAGGGCCCTACAGAATTACCTCGGTGTTAGGAAATGGGGCATATCGGTTAGAAGATAGTGAAGGCAAAGCATTGCCTAGACCATGGAACACTTGTAATTTAAAGTTTTTTTATCATTAGACATTGTTTGATTCTTTGCCGATATGATCAATGAAACCTTAGTAGAATTTTCCAGAACTTATGAAACTATGCATAATGTTGTTTTTTGAATAATGAGAACCCAAGTGGAACTTAGGTTCACATTGGGGGCAGATAGAAGACAGTAATGCCTAGCCAAAGTTAAGCCGAGATGTTTAATCATAGTTAATCTAAGATAAAGTTTAACCGGAGTTGAACAGAAATTATGCTTAACCGAAGTTAAGCTGAGATAAATGCCTTATCTTTGCTTGTTGAGATTTGTAGCAATTTACAAGTTAAAGTTAAGATGAGACAAATTCCTTATCTTTACTTGTTGAAATTTGTAGCAATTTACAAGTTAAAGTTAAGATGAGATAAATTCCTTATCTTTGCTTGTTGAAATTTGTAGCAATTTACAAGTTAAAGTTAAGATGAGATAAATTCCTTATCTTTACTTGTTGAAATTTGTAGCAATTTACAAGTTAAAGTTAAGCTGAGATAAATTCATTATCTTTACTTGTTGAAATTTGTAGCAATTTACAAGTTAAAGTTAAGCCGAGATAATTGTTTATCTTCACTTGTTGAAATTTGTAGCAATTTACAAGATGAAGTTAAACTAAGTTGATTGATTCAGACTCTTGAAACTTGAGAAAAGTTTGCCTGATAAAACTGTATATGCTTTATACTTGCTTACAGGTGAAGTTTTTGCCGAAATAAATCTTCGGGTAAACATACCCGAGGTATTTTTGCCCAAGGAGATTGCACAAAGAAAGAAGAAGTATGTAAGTCATACAAACTATTCTGAGTACAGAACCATGCAGAAGCAATCAAGAGAAATTAAAGATTAAAGCATTCAAGAGGAAAGCAGTTGCAAATTATATACAGAAGAAGCACTACGGCCTACTAAAAGTAAATAGTTCATAAGCAACAAAGAAGGCCACATTAGCCACGATAGAAAGTGTGCATTGTTCAGAAAACAAAGTACAAAAGATAAAGAAAAGGAAAAAAGCCTATGATTCTTCAGCCTCAGGAATGGTTTGAATCAGGACCTCGGTAGTCTCTGAAAGAGCAACCTCGGCATGCTTTTCCACCACAACTTCGGCTTCCTTATCTGCCACAATCTCGGCGTCGATCTCAGCAAGTGTCTTGCTAAGACTTTTTCCAGCCAAAAGGAGGTCGGATGATAGATGCCCTGGTTCAGCCTCCTTGGACACTTCCTCACTCTCTTCATCTAGGGTTAAGTCCATGACTTGCTCACCCTGAGGTAGAGACTGGGTCCCTGTAGCATCCTTGGCCTTCCTTACCAGAGCACCAGTATCCTTATCCTCAACCTCGGCTTCAGATTCGGATTCAGTTTCTTCCTCGGCTGGACTTGGAGGAGGAGGAGGAGGAAAGGGAAGAGGAATAGCCTCGGCCTTGCGCCATGGTGAATCAGCAGGGAGATCAAGTTTTTTGGCTAAGGACATCCAACCAAGGGAAAAACCCCTGTTGCATGCCTGCTTAACCTGTAACTTGTAGTCTTCTGCAACATCGGCCATGCCTTGAGCATATGCCTTTTCATCAGCCTCTTCAATTTCAGCCTTCTTCGTGGCCAGGGCTTCTTGAAGCTCCTTCTCGGCCTGAGCCCTTCTGTCCTCAGCCTCCTTCAACTGGGCTTGAAGAACTTTGTTTATAGCCTCAGTTGCGCCGGCCTTCTCCTCGGCAGAAGTTTGGGCTTTTATAGCAGCCTCGGCTTGGTCCTCCAGTTTCTTCATCTTTGATTCAAGACCTTTATGGGACTTTTTAAGGGCAGTGACCTCCCTCTTGGCATCGGTAAGCTTCTGCCGGTTTTCAAAGGACTGCATAGAAAAGGAGTGGGCATGCTGGATGGCCTGATAAAAAAACAGTGTTAGAAAACATTCTAAGTAGAAAACAGAAAGGAAGTAGCAAGTTCCAAGTAGGAACATTTACTTGGACAGAATGCTGGAGCATGAGACAGTAGTTCTCATACTCACTGATCTCGGCGTTCCGCTCAAGATCACCAAGGAGCAGGAGGGCAGCACTGAGTGCAACGCCGATATTGATATCCTCGGCGCTGTCACTCTCGAAGACTGGCTTGTCCTCCAGGGTAATTTTTGGCTCCCAGGGGACCAAGGGTTTTTTCGACTTAGAGGTTGAGCCAGAAGACAACCTCGGCTTCTTTGATTTTGAAGAAGGGGATGGCTGTGCTTCAGCAGATCTTTTTTCGGCAACAGAAGCGGTCTTCTGGCTCCCAGCCAATTGCGAAATTGGCAGTATGTCTCCAGTCTCAACTTGGGCGGCCGTGGCCTTCGGCTGAGCTATTTTGGTCTTTTTTGACTTTGGTGGGGGCATGGTGAACGTCGGCTGGGCATCGACGTCGGTTGGAAGGTCGGCCAGGAGATCTTGAGCCACGGGCTTTCGGCGAACCATCTCGGCAGTTTTGACGAGTCTACGTCGGCGTTTCCTTTCAGGAATTGGTACCAAGAATGGTGCCGAGGTAGAAGGTTGATTGGTTGGATCAGATGTAGATCCTTGGTCTGTTCGGGATGAGGAAGCAACTTGAATTGTGGTGGTAGATGGAGAGAGGCTCTTTTTCTTCTTCCTTGGGACGTCAGGAAGAGTGGATTTATACGTCGGGATGAAGTTCAGCAGGAGCGGAGCTTTGCGCTTATGAATTGGCAGGTCCGGGAGTTTTTTCAGATCCTTGCCAAGGAAATAAGACTGGCGAAGATCCTTGGGAGGCTTGCGAACGTCTGCAAAACAGAACATAACATCAGAAACAGATAAAATTTTTTGGAAAAATAGAAGAAAGCACAGTTAAGTAATTGACACTGGGCTCTTACCCTTGCCCTCCTTGACCGTTCGAGGAAGAGGGAAGAGTTGGACTTCTTCTTCTGGGCCAAATTCCCAATTTCCAGAAGCAATGAGATAATCATCTCCAGCCCCTTTGTTGGAGTCTGGGAGGTCGGCTATGATCTTATATTCGGTAGACCTCGGCTTAAGGTAATAAACATAACCTTTTTCCTTCAGGTTGAGGGCGCACATGGTGTAACAATATTGGATGTCGGCAAGAGTGATCCTAACATTCTCCTGCCGAGCTAAGGCTATGATACCATTAAGCGTTCTATGGGCGTTGATGGTGAGTTGCATAGGGTTCAAGGAGTAGTAGTGAAGGACTTCACGAAAAAGGGGATCTAGGGGGAACCGAAGCCCGCATTCAACAAAGGCTACAACGGGAAAAGGCATGGAATCATCCTTGGGCATAATGGAGTCGTCATCACTAGCTAGTCTCAGATGGACATCAGCTGGGATGGAGAATTCTTGCCTAAAAAGTTATAATTTGGTTGGGGTGTTAACCCTATTTCTCCACATACCCACGATTGTGGTGTAAAGATACTTGGCTACAGAAATAGGGTGTTCTTAAAAGGCTGATGGGACCTCGGCTTAAACCTAGGAATGTATTGGTAAAGTTTGTTTCAGTTTTTCCTAAAGATTGAAGGTTCTATAAGCAAATCCCAAACCTAAATCTACGAAAACAAAGATCGAAGGCGCAGATCTGGAAAAGATACAACAAAGCAGAAAACAAAGAGGAGTCTCAGATTCAAGAACACCAAGGGCGGAAGACCAAGAATAGAGGAGAAACAGTGCAAATGTTCATATGTAAAATCAAGAAATAAAGACGCATTCAGGTGAATGATTCGCAAATTAAATACTAGAGCAGAACAATAATGGCAAGAAATTTCAGGGAAAATCAAGAACTGGGAAAGAAAAGCCAGTTGCTTACCAGAAAAGGTGAGGCCGGAATGAGCTTCGCCGAGATCAGACGACGGGGGCAGCAGTGGCAAAAGCTTCGCAGAAATGGTAGATGGAGATGGTTGCAGAGCTCAGAGCTTGGGGCAATGGCAGATTCAAAGAAGAGAAAGCTTTAGAGAGAGAAAATGTAAAGTGTTCAAACGCAAGAGTGAAGAGAAAGAGAGAGGCAAACGTTTTTGTCCAAAACACGAAACGGCGGCAAAACAAAAGCAATTATTGAGCCTGGGTTAACGCATGCGTCAGACGGCGCAAGCAGAGAAAAGACGGCCAATAGGCGCGTCGCCAGCACGGACCAATAAGGGAAAAACGCGTCAGTGGAACGGTTGAAAAAATGGTGCATGACAGCTCATGCACATTGGGAGAGTTCGAGTGAATTCTTGTTCCTGAAAAGAAGACATATCGCCCTGAAGTGAATGACATCGGCTGGGAAGTTTCTAAGCCGACATACCAAACAGAAGTTCAAATGTAGGTTCCATCACCTCAGATGGCCGAGGTAATAGAACCTAGGGGGCAGTTGTGGGGATGTATTTTCTGAGTACCAGCACGTGGCCGAGGTGATACCGAAGTGTCAGCCGAGATGTCACGTGTCCTGGACAAGATACCAGAATGATCTCGGCTAGGCCGAGGTTATCTGCGAGAATACAGGAATCCGGGATAAGCGGATAAGGGACAGGAGTCCTAGAATAAAGAAAGACTGCAAGATGGATATGGGTAATACTCTGAGGGAGTCTATCCTTATCTCTTGAAGAGTCCAAGGTAAATCCGGAGTTAGAGTCCATAGAAGTGAGACTTCTAGTGGGACTAGGACAGAGAAAGACTATAAAAGAAGGGCACCCCCTGCGGGTCTAAGGTACGCAATTTTACACCTTGAGCAGTATTTTAAGCACTTGAATTATCTTTGAGAGATACTGACTTGATCGTCGGAGTGTCCCCGGGTGGAAGAACCACCGCCGGAGCCTTTTGTTTCTGTGCAGATTACAGGGTGCCATCTATTCTGCCTGTGCTCTACAGCTGAATCACTAAGGAGGGCAGTGTGATCGGAAATTCACCCACACATATACATTTTATACAATCTCCTGAGATGAATGTATATGTCATGCCATGTTCAAAAACACATATATATATATATATCTTTTGAAACTTTTGTGCACAATGCAATTAGAGAATTTAACAATTCAATGATTTCAATGTAGTTTAAAAGGGGAGGTAAATACGACTCAGGTAATCCCTAAGTCGGTGTCTGCAAGTAGGCATAACAAGCACTACTAATCCCTACTTTACCGGTTGCCAAGTGGAAGCCACGTGGTACCTCCTCTGCGCGTGTTTTCGATTTTTCACAATGGACACTCAGCCCAACTTAACCAATACCAACTACACCCTCTATCTGAACTTACCAACGTATTTACCCCAAAATAAATCTAAAAAGATCTTGTTTCACAAACAATTTCCTTTCTCAAACAATACTTTTCCAATGCAAGATTCAAAATTAATTGCAACAATAATAAAATGGAGTAGCAATGCAATAATGAAACAATGCATTAATATAGTCTCATTTTCAATTCCACCACACAATCCTCCATTGTGATCAAATTTTCAAATCTCTTGTCAATATAACATCATGATATATTTCCAAGAGATAATGTAACAACATCAACATACATGTATTCTCCATATGTTAAACATCATTTTCTAAACATTGGTTTTCCAAGACAAATCAGCAATAAGCTTCAAAGTCAACAATTTTCATTTTTCTCCATGAATTTCCTCCTTTAATACAACCATAGAAATTTCTCCATCATTTCTTCACATAACAATTTATTAAGCATAAATTTTACAATATCTCAACATTTTCCCAAAATCCCCAAATTCTAAATTTTCCACCAAAACAAAGGCTTTTGTTCCATTTTTGAAAAGATTTTTTCAAAATAACACCCACACCTTAAAACATAGTTCATATTCTCAAAAGTTTTAGGAAAAATAGAAAAAAAAAAAAAAATCATTTTCTAACATCATCTAGGGTTCATCAAGCCAAATCATAACTCAAACATGTAAGAAATACTTCAAACAAACATAATCTTGCAAATATATATATAACGCAATGATTACCCCTACCCCAAGCTTGGGAGATGAAGAGGAAGAAAACCCTAGAACTCAAAGTTGGTGAAAACTTGATCCAATCAGTTATAAATGTAGCCCTCGTCACTCTCTTAGATTTGGTGTAAAAATCCCCCTCAAACTCTTGAAGATTTGAGCTAAATCTTAGAGAGAAGTTTGGATTTGGGTGTATTTGTAGAAAGAAGGGAGAGAAAAAATGAGTATAGAGAGAGAGAGGAGTGAAAAAGTGCCCAAAACACGTTTTTTGGCATCAATTTTGAGGAAAAGTGCACAAAATTCGAGACAGACGCGCCGAAATTCGCACGAGCCGATTTTTTTGCCTCCACAGGCGGTTTGCTCCGGAGAGCTGCCTAGAAAATCCACCAAAATCTGTTCGAGTAGTTTTCTGCCCAGAAAACTTTGAAAAACTTGAAAAACTCTATGAGGATCCGCTAGAGCGGTTTCCAAATCTGCACAAGTGGTTTTGTCCAGAAACTTAGAATTTGATTTTGCTACCCAAGACAAGTTCCAAAGCCCAAAACTCGAAATTTTTGAACCTGGAAAAGTTACAAGAGGTTAAGTAGGATTAGGAAAGAAATTTCAACGACCCAACACGATAAACAAAAGTAATGCACACAAACTTACTACTCAATCTTAATCAAGTCCAAGACCCGAGACATCACAGAAACCTCAAGGGAGGTGAGTGTAATTTACTTCCCTTTTCTTTTCCTTTTTTGGGCCCTTTCCTAGAGAGTTGTTCGTTTCTCTCTTTTTCCAATTTCTACCATTGTTGATCAAGTTTTGAGCTTAGAGCGGGAGTCCTTAGAGTGAGATTTTGCATAATCTTTGTAAAGGGAAGTTGGAGAGCTTGTCGTACTCTTTACAACGGCAGTCTCTGATTCTTGATCCGGCAAGCTTTGCATTTTCAGATTTTTTTTCTTCATATTTTGAGGTCAGAATTTCTTTGATTCTTTTCAATATATCACTATAGATGGATATGTGATACTTTCTATTGCATTAAAAAAAAAAAGAGTTTATTAGTGATTTTCGAAATACATGTAGATGAGATTTTGGGTCTTGAATCAAATAGTTTAATCTTATATTTTGTTGTTGATTATGAAAATTTTAAGCTAAGAGAACATGTTTATTATGGTTGAAATAAAAAGTCCTAATTTTTAATTTAATGCTTATGAGAATGAAAAGAGAAGATGATTTTTTTCTTATATAAATATTGAGTCATGTTGATTTTTTTGTGAATAAGAAATGTGAAATGGGAAGAGAAGGAAATTTCAATGGCTGATCTTGTGATGCTAATATATGATGAATTGATGCTATTAAAAGTTAGTTGTGAAGTTTAAAATGAAAAACCTTAATTTTTATTTGATGGTTATGTAGTACGAAAAAGAGTTAATGTTTATGAATGGTTGAGCTAGGTATTGTTATTGGTAAATTAAAAAATGTGATAGTTAAAAAGTAATTAATAGATTATTGTAATAATCATTGTGAACTAGAAGTGAAAAGTAGAGAGAGAATGAAGTAAATGATTATCATGAAATTGCCCTACATTGGTGATTGAAAATATTGGTGATTGAAAATAATGGAATCAATTGTGGACATTACGAAATGATATAATTGTTAATCTAACTCTAGACAATATTAGTAATATTGAGGTATGGAAATGTTATGAGAATCACACTAACTTGTTTATAATAATTTATATTATTACTATTAAATGCTTAGAGGTTTTGTCCTTGACCATTGGTGAAGAATGATATTATTTGTTGTGGAATGGATGTGAAATAGGTTGATATGAAACCTTATGTGTTGTTGATTAACTACATAATTACATAATTATATGAGAATGAATGGAAGGAAATTGAGATGCACGTGTTATGGAATGTGATTGTGCTATATAGAGGTAACGCGATCCTTCCGGCTAGCAACCGATAAAGCGGGCAGATGTGCTATATAGAGCTAATACGTTCCCTCTAGTTTGCACCCGGTAAAGCATGTTGTGCTATATAGAGGTAATGTGTTCCTTCCGACTAGCAACCGGTAAAGTAGGCAAACGTGGGTCCTGGCAAGACCACAATGGTAACGTGGAGCTTGGTGAAACCACAAGTTGTTTATTTTATTACGAGGTTTTATTGCTAATGTGTGTATATTTGAAGAGATTATTGTTGATGAAAATATGTATTGAGAATATAGTTGAAGTTGTATTATGAGGTAGATTTTGAATTCGGTAATAATGTGAGTGTTGTTTGATGTAAATGAGTAGCATGAGATTACAAAGGATTAATTGTGGATTGATTTTGAAAATAAACAAAGTGATGAAATCATTTGGATTATAAAAGATGAGTCGTGGAGTTGCCAAAATGGTTAATATGTGTATGATATTAGAGGTGTGATTTAGGTTTGAAAATCTTTTTGAATTGAAAATGATGAGTTACAAAGGTCTGAAAATGTATTTTCTTGAAATGATAAAAAAAGATTCTTTTGAGAAAAAGTATATGTATGTATGTATATTTTGGATATGAAAAACAACACTATATATATTTATTGAGCTAGAGCATTCATGACCATATATATCTATAATATACTATTGTTTAGAATCATTAGGATCACTGGACATTAGTGTTCACCCCATGTTGTTAACCATTTTTCAAGTGAGAAGTTTGGCATATTGTTCAAGACCATAGAGTCTCCTTATTTGTTGGCCATGGGGTCTATTACTTGTAGGCGGAATGCCATTTTATTCTAATAAGGGTTGATCCCTTTTTATTTAGTTGTTTTGTTTTATTTTCTTCTACGTAAGCCTAAGGGCACATGTTATAAATTATTGTAGTTGAACAGTTCATCACCGTACATACAAGAGATAACATTTATTGCTTAACTATTTATTCTTGCTTCTGCATTTATTATTATTATGGAAATGGACTATAATTAGAGATTAAATAATAATATTTGAGTAATAAAATTTGGGGCATTACAATAGTGATGTGTGTTTTTAAAACTTTAGTGCTCTTTTTGTTGCTGCTTTTGGTTGGTGCTTCGAAGTCTTCTCTATTTTTAGTTTTCGGCTGCTTCAAATTACTGTTTGGGTGCTTATTTGGCTGCTTCAGTGGAGACTAATTTGGATCTATTATCTTGGTTTTTCAATAGATTGTTTGAATATAATTTGTTGGTCTATTTGGTGAGATCTCCCCTCTTAATTATTTAGAATTTATTTAAGGGTAGTTGTGAGACTTTTGTATTTTGTTTGTAATCATTTGAAAACTCTTGGTTGATAGTAAAATTGGACTACGGTCCCCGTGGACGTACCTTACATTGAGGGAACCATGTAAAAATTCTTCTGCCGTTGTTGATTTGTTTTTCCGCATTATTTTTATTTACTTCGATTGATTTACATTTGTGGAAAATCATTTATTTCTCTAACAATTTCTATCAAATTTTTAATAATGATTGAGGAAAAAATTACATAAAGACAAGATTTGAAGTTTGAGAACTTATTTGTTACAATTAAAAAGTACAGGACCAAAGGGAAATAAATTTGAATGAAAATTACAAAGTGAATATATATACATGTATATAAGCTTTTTAAACTGCAGTTGGCAGTACATGAGTGGTTTGGGTAGAAAAGGATTGTGAATTTATGTTTTTATATACCCTTTCAATAATATCACTTGATAGTCACGCCAGAATTTTTCGTTTGCTTCTCTAAAATGGGTTAATCATTGGGCTTAGATTGGAACTTGATGAAAAGTTTGAACGGTTTAGTGTCACAATTAAAAGGTTAAGAGATAAAGTGAGACAGAGTATAAAGTAGGTTACTAAGGCTTTATTTGTTTTGACGTAAAATATTTTACATAAAAAATACTTTTCTTGCAAATTAATTTTACACAAAATGTTTTTTGTTTTTGTGTTTCGGCATTTGGTTGACACTTGAAACAAAAATATTTTATTGCCTAAAAGAGAAATTTTGTTTCAATAAAGTGTCATTTATGATTTTTTAGTGAGTTAAGATACTTATTTGCAAAGGCTAAATGTGTTGAAAAGATAGTGAGTGATAGTCAACTTCGTAAAAATTGACTTATATAATTTTTTAAAAGTAAGTCATTTTTAAAAAAATGATGCAAAAATATTTTCTTTAAAAAACATTTTACTTACTTTCTGTTCAACAAAACAATGAAAATGAATAAAATATTTTTGACAAAAATATTTTACGTCAAAATAAATGGAACCTAAGTGTAATTTGCATATCAAATTTTGATTGTAACATTGCTATTTTGACATTAACCACAAGAGATACCAATTCTTATGCTGTAAAAAGATTTGGCACTGTTGATTGTTGCACTTAATGGACTTTCACAATAGTTATTGTTTAATTGGTATGTGCTTAAACATGAAAGTGTTTTAAAGATGCATCAACCTTAAAGCTTTTGAATGACTATAAAAGCGATTTAAAATTGAATCTACTCCAGTGCCAAACAGGACCTTCAATCCCATCCTAACTCCTGTTGAATAATTTATATTTAAATATATATATTTTTTATTTTATGAATTAATAAAGAGACGTGAGTTGTGACTTTAAACCAAGTGGTGTAACTTTTGAGTTTAAATCAAAAGTAGTAACTTTTGAATCTATGGGATAACCCATCCTAACACAAAGATGGAAAAGGTTGCCATTTGGAGATGGAACTTTTTGTTTTCTATCTATAATTTATATTTCCTATTTCTCCTCTTCTACTTGGTGGTTTAAATCTAAAAGCATTTGAGATCTAATTTCATTTGTGCATAACACAGTTAAACAACAGTCATTAGATTGGGCATTGGACTCGTTGATAACTCAGTGCACACCTGGAAAACCTAAACTCTAGATATGTGATTTATGATTATCTCCAATTTGATACACAAATCAAAATTATGGATACTACAATTCTCAACACACTAAGTCAAATCTAAGTTAATGCTCATTTTCAATAAAATTCTTTTAGCTTTGAACTCAGAAATCAATAGATGGAACACAAGAGATTTAGCGACGAAAAAAAAATTCCAATTGGAGTCCACCAAATGCAATTGCTAAAAAAAAAAATACAAGCCAAAGAGGCTAAGAAAATCCACTAAGACAAAGCTCACCCAATCTACCTCCTTGTGAATCCATACCTAGTTGATCCAGAGATGCTATCCCATCTTCAATCCAATTTGCTTTTAGAATTTGAAGCTTATTAAGTTGATTCCACAACCTCGAACAAAGCTCAGATTCCACCAAAATAACATTGAAGAATGATCACGAATGACTCTCCTTTGAATTGAAAATCAATCACTTGAGATGTATGAGATACATCGCTCAATTATCAAGGAAAAACTCAAAGAACTCAATCCTATATCTCATTCTCTGTTTGAGGAGCTTTCATAGAGAAATTCAAAAGAGTTAGATCTAGATTTGAAGAGTTGAAATAATTATTACAAATTGAGTTCGAGTTGACCACTCAAGTGATGTGTCAAGATAAGCAATAGTAACAAACTTTCAACACTTGGACTACTTAAGAAATTGTGACTTCACTTGAGTGCTCATTTCTTTGCTCTAGCAACCAATGCAACTGTCTAGTATCTCAGAAACTAGTCTGAGAAACTGCAAGCCTAAAGAGTTTGTAACACCTTTACTCTTTGAGCTAATGGGATTACCTTTGACTCCCTTATTATCATAATTATAATCTCTTTAGTTGATGTTAGAACATTGATTGGTGTGGCATTGCAATGGTAGAGTAAGATTGGACCAAAAACATTGATTCAGATAATTGTCCCATGAGTAGTCATCACACTTTTACTTTTTTCTCTCTCCACACTTTGAATCTTGATGTGAGGCTAGAACCATTGAAAGGCTTATTTTCGGGGTTTCGACTCGAGCAATTTGTTCGAGAAAATGGAGATACTGGAAACATTCATTCACTGATCGAGCATAGCTTTGACGGCTTGAGCAGTCTGTAATGCCCTTAGATAATTGAGATAAAATAACTCTGATTAATTTATTCAATCAACCAATCTTAGTTCAATTGGTCGAATCTCTATGTTTTCATTCCATATAATATGAGAGATTTACAAAAGGGGTCCATATGCAATACACATTCAATCTTCTTAAAGTATGAATTCGCAGCATGTGAGATGAATTAAAAAAAAAAAAGAGAACAATATAAAAGAATACACTGTTGCCTAGAAGTTCTAGGGCTTAATCTCGGTTACACAATAGATGGTTATCAAGCCTATACAAGTAAAACCCTTGGTTTGACAAAAATGAACAACAGAAGAAAAATAAAAGAGCCACGTGCTCTCAAAACACTTCCCACTCCTTTAACTAGGCGGGATCACTACGTCCTTTCCTGCACAAATCCACCAAGGGTGAGCACAAAACCCAATAAAGAGATTTTTAACAAAGTATGTAGTTTTAAGCAGTTTTATAACATGAATGCTATGCGATGTCATGCTTCAAAATCCCATAACTTTGTCCCTTTATAAATCACATGCAATCCTCTTTCCAAAAACACATTCTTCCAATAACACATTCTTCCAATGAATTAAAAATGCACAAACTGGGTGGTAAATACGACTCAGATAATCCCTAGGCTGGTGCCTTCAAATAGGCATACCAAGTACTACCAATCCCCACTTTACCGGTTCCTAACTGGAAGGCACGTGGTACCTACTCCACACGTGTTTTCGGTCTTTCACCATGGACACTAAGGCCAACTTAAACAATACCAAACTACAACCCCTATCTGGACTTACTAAACGTATTTACCCCAAAATATTTCCAAAGTCATCAATTGTTTTCACAAAACAATAACTCAATTTCCAAAAGCATAGCCATAATAATATATATTCAAAAGCTATGTAAGTGAATGAAATGCCAATGCAAAAAGTATATAATCTCATTACACAAATTTCCCACAATACTCAACATTTCCTCAATGTAAAACAACAATCATTATCTACATACATGTGACATATGACACATCTTCATATTCACAATTAATATCCATTTTCTATTTATGTCCAAGCATATATAAATTATGTTATCCATATCAATTTTTCAACAACAAATCTCATCCATCTCGTGGATATCTCAATCAACACAACAACATGTGAAAGTTCATCATTTTCTTAAAAAATTCCAACATTTGCGTAATCTTTCACAAAATCCACTTTTTCCTAATTTCTCAAAAATCTAGGGTTTGATCACAATGTGGATTTCCCTCATTTTCAAATATATTTTTCCTCCATGCACTCCCAACAAGCACACAAGTTCACAAAACAAATTAATTTGGATAATATCATAAGAAAATCAGTTTTTTAACATTTTTAAAACTGAACACCTCATATCCCAATCCCCTTATCATATCAAAATAAGCAAGCACATGCTAAAATCACATATATAACTCAAAGAAACTCTCTACCTCAAGTTAGGAGAAGAAAATGTAAGAAAAACTGCAAAATCAATGGTGTCGAAATTCGATCTCCACCGCGCACTACGTAATCCCTAATGAGCTCTCCAAATTTAATAAAGACACAAGGGCCAAAACTTCAATGGATTTGAAGAGATCAAGGAATTTATGAGGGTTAGTGGGTGTATTCTAGAGAGAGATGAGAGAAAAGAGAGAGAAGTGAAATGTAGAGAAAGAGAGAGAGAGGAATGAAAAGTGAAGGAGAAGTGTTTGATGGCTCAACTTTTAAGTGATTGGACACATTTATTGGAACTGACTCTAGATAGACCACTCGAGCAATGAATTCAAACTCCCATAATCTCTCTCTTCTATAGACAGACCGTGTGACGGTGAAACCTTCGCTTAAGCGGTTAAAGCACACTCACAGTATTTCAGACTTCAGAACAAAGAACTGGAAGAACTAGTTTACTGCTCGAGCGACAAAAGGACCGCTTGAGCGGACTCAAGTTACAAGTGATGCAAAAATCAACCTTAGAGCATTCCCATATTCCCGAACTGACTCCAACACCCAAAGACGCAAGTTGACACCTCAGAAAACACATTAGGATGAAAATGAATAGTCACAAGACAAAAATAGATGACAACACTTGACTCGTACAGCTCAATAGCAACAAGGACCCCAAAAGAAAAGACATTTCGAATTAATATACTCAGTTTGCTTTAAAAAGACTTGGGACATAACAATCTCCCCATCTTAGGGAATTTCGTCCCTAAAATTAAAGTACTCTGCTAACCATGAAACAATTCCCAAAACCCAACAACGATAGCAACACACAACCATGAGATTAAACTCCAAATGACAATAACAATGTCCATAGTAGGTCTGTAAATGGATCGGATTCGGATCGGATCTATCAAAATCTAAATCCAATCCAGTTATGACAAATCCGAATTCGGTCCAAATCCATTTATCTCATATCCAATTATAGATCACCTGAATTCGAATTCGATAATTTCGGATATCCAATCCAATAATCTGATCCGATCCATTTATTTATTTATTGAGCTACAATTTTATATAATTTGATTTTTTTTTTTCATTTTGTGTTTCTTCATTCAAATTGAGAATAATCAGATCGGATTATCAAATCGGATTAGATTTTTGCATATTCAATCCGTTTAATAAATGGATTCGAATTATCGAATCACCGGATCGCATTATTTTGTAAACGGACTCAGATTTTAGGATCGGATTGGGGTCAGATTCAAATTAAATCTAATCCATTGACAACCCTAGTCCATAGTGAATCAATAACATGACAATTCAATTCTAATTCAATAGATCATACTCTCATTAACTTTCCAAGAATTATCATCATGTTCTCAATAGGGTCATAGTAACTACCCAACAACAACTGCAACAATAATCATCGACATGAAATTTTAGTGTTAATTCCGATGTTTTCAACAATAACTTTCATGTCCAAAATCATATCAATTTCAATAATATGTAATTAAGAATAATAACATTCAACTCCCAAAACAACATTAGAGAGTATTAACATTTCAACCTAACTAAGTATTTATAAACAAATCTGAGTACTTGGAGTAGACTTTCGCCTCCCATTCCCAGGTCACTTCCTTAACCCCATGGTGCCTCTACAACACTTTCACCAAAGGTATGGTCTTGCCTCTCAACACTTGTTCTTGGGCATCTAAAATTTGAATCGGTCACTCTTCATATGAGGCATCATCATCTACCTCTAAGTCAACCCAATCAAGTACATGCGAAGGGCCGGGTTCATACTTCCTAAGCATAGAGACATGAAACACGTCATGAATCCCGGAAAGTTATGGCAGTAAGGTCAAACGGTATGCCACCTCTCCAATCTGCTCGAGAATCTCAAAAGGTCCAATAAATCTTGGAGGTAGTTTCCCACTCTTCCTAAATCTCATCAAACCCCACCTTAGCAAAATTTTAAGAAACACATGGTCACCGACCTCGAAGGATAGAGGTCGTCTCCTCTTATCGGCATAACTCTTCTATTGGCTTTGAGCCATAGCTAACCTCTTTCGAATGAGAGCAACTTTCTTAGTCGCCTCTTGAATCAGTTCCAGGCCCAACATCGGTGCATCACCTACCTCGGTCCAACAATCTGATGATCCATAAGGACGGCCATACAAGGCCTCAAACAATGCCATCTCAATACTCGCCTGATAACTATTGTTATAGAAAAACTCAATCAACGGTAGGTGTCCCTCCAAAGACTCCTTGAAATCAAGGACACAAGCTCTAAGCATGTCCTCCAAAATTTGAATAGTGCGTTCAAATTGCCCGTTGGTCTGAGGATGATAAGCAGTGCTAAGGGTCAATTTAGTTCCAATGCCTCTTGAAGGCTTTGCCACAACTGGGCAGTAAAACTAGGATCTCTATCCAAAACAATGGTCACTAGGACCCCATGAAGTCAAACTATATCTCTAATGTAGAACTCTGCCAGGTAATCAACTGAGTCGCCGGTGCACATAGGAATGAAGTGCGTATACTTAATCAACCTATCAACAGTCACCTAAACGGTGTCATTGCCCTGTTGCGTTCTCGGAAGCCCAACTATAAAATCCATGGTAATATGCTCCCACTTCCACTCAGCTATAGGTAAGGGTTGTAACAAACCAACTAGTTTTTGGTTCTCGGCCTTCACTTGTTGACAAGTAAGGCATTTCGAAATAAATAAGGTGACATCCCATTTCATACCCCTCCACTAAAACTGGCGACTAAGATCATGATATATTTTAGTGTCTCTTGGATTACTGCAAGGTGTGAGTGGTGAAACTATTAGAGTACCTCCTCTCTACATGATTTTGGCACAACCAAACGCTCTAAATACCTCACACTCAAATCCGAGTGGATGTTCAAACCATCCTCTTCCTTTCCGTTGGAGATCCTCTCACGGATTGTCTCCACCTCACAGTCACCCTATTATGCCTCTATGACTTTGTTAATCACGGTGGGTTTTCCAATCATGGTAAATAAAGTAGCACCTTTACTAGACTTGCCAAGATGCAAGTCAAACTCGTGGATATCACCCAACATATCCCATTCCCGAATGGTTACACTTACCATACTACTCACTGATTTACGACTCAAGGCATTAGCCACAACATTGGCCTTCCCCAGATGATAGTGTAACTCAAAATCATAATCTTCCATAATCTCCATCCATCTCTGTTGATGTAAATTCAAATTTTTTTAGGAGAACAAGTGTTTTAGGCTCTTGTGATCGGAGAAAACGTCAAACTTCTCACCATACAAATAATGTCTCTAAATTTTTAAGGCATAAATTACCGCGGCTAGCTCTAAGTCATGGGTAGGGTAGTTCTTCTCGTGGGTTTTCAATTGTCATGAGCCATAAATTACAACCTTCCCTCTTGCATTAACACACAACCAAGCCCATACTACGATGCATCACAATACATGGTATAACCCAGACCTCTTTTTAGAATTATCAAAACTGGTGCAGTAATCAATCTAATATTAAGTTCTTGGAATGACTTTTCATAAGTCTCATTCTATACAAACTTGATACCCTTTCTTGTCAACCTGGTCAATAGTGTGGCTAATTTAGAGAAGACCCCACAAAACGACGGTAATACTCAGCTAACCCCAAGAAACTTCGGATCTCAAAAGCATTCTTGGGTCGTTCCCTTGCATGACATCTATCTTAGAAGGATCAATAGTTACCCATTCCCCTAACACAACATGGCCCAGAAACTTCACCTCCGCAAGCCAAACCTCACACTTTTCAAACTTGGCATACAATTTTTGCACCCTAAGTAGATCGAGTATTAGCCGCAAGTGTTCATCGTGTTCCTCTTTAGTGGGTGAATATATCAAGATATCATTCACAAAGACAACTATGAATCAATCTAAGAACTCTTGGAAGACTCAATTAATCAAGTCCATAAATGAAGTCGGTACATTGGTTAAACTGAAGGCATGACTAGGAACTCATAATGGCTATAATGCGTACGAAAGGCCATTTTCTAGATGTCCTCTTCCTTAACTCTTAACTGGTGATACCCCGATCTCAAGTCTATCTTCGAAAAGCAACGAGACCCTTTAAGTTGGTCAAATAAGTCATCTATTCTGGGGAGAGGATACTTGTACTTAATGGTAACTCAATTCAACTTGTGGTAATCAATACGCAACTGCAATGACCTATCCTTCTTCTTTGCAAAAAGAGCCAGCGCTTCCCAAGGTGATGTACTAGGGCGAATGAGGCCCCTATCTAACAGTTGTTGGAGTTGGTTCTTAAACTCATACAACTCAACGAGTGCAAATCTATATAGTGCCACAAAAATTGGTGCTATGTCAGGCATTAAGTCAATGGGGAATTCAATCTCCCAGTGAGGTGGCAACCTGGTAAGATCTTCAAGGAAAACATAGGGGTATTCGTAAACTACCCTTGGTAGGTCATCCCGAACCATGCTACCCTCATTGGCTAAGGAAATGGCAAAAAAGAAGCTAAGTCATCCCCAACCTTATATTCATACAACGATGGGATCGAACAATCACCCCGATCATATAGGAACTAAAAACAATCCCCAGTTGGTGTGCATATAGACACTTTGTGGTGCTGACAATCTATCGTGGCCCAGAAGTGTGTCAACTAATCCATACCCAATATAACATCAAAAGTATGCATGTCTAAGATGATAAAATCAAAAGAGAGTCAGCGATCTGTGACTTTAATCTTGCAAGAGCAGCACACTTGCCCTAATGCCACTCTACCCCCAACCGTTGACTCAACCCACAAAGGAGACTCTAACTGATCAATCTCTGACCTCAAAGTAGTAGCAAAAGCAGTAGATATAAATAAATGTGACACACCCGTATCAGTCAACACACCAAAAAATTGAACAGAACAAAACAAAATTACCTCTCACAACAGAGGATTCTGGCAACTGCTCTGGTATGGTAACAACATATATACGCCCCTATGGTCTCTAGTCAACCTACTCATCTCTAAGAGTATAGGCCTGTTGTACTAACTAAGTTGAGGTGGCTCCCTAAATAGCTTGTGAGGTCTAGACTGAACAAGCCTATTGGTGGCTCTGAGCTTGCCTCGACCCTAATACACCAGATACGCTTCCTAACTGCGGGTATGCTCTCCTCATATGCCCAGACTGACCACACTGGAAACATGTAGGTCATTGTCTCCTACTCTAGGATTGACTCTGGGATCGGTTAGGTGGTGGTGGTGGTAACATCTGCTGTCCTCCTCCCTTCTACGGACATGCATTGGTTTTGTGACCTATGGTCACATTTAAAACAAGTAACTCTATCCTAAGCATTTTTTTCTTGGGCCAACACTAGGCAACGGAAAAGTGGATCTAATCTGCTGTGACTGGGCTAGGATGGGGTGGAGCCCTTGTGACTCTTACCCTTTAGACATTTTGGAAATTGATGACAAACGCTTCCTATGTCGGCTCAACTTTGCCTTTGACGAACTCTACCTTTGGCTTATTTCCATCATTGGCTCACATCCCTTTCAAGTAGTAACTCACTAGGGTCATCCTCAATTCCATGTTATCAATGTGAAGCATCTCAAAGGTCTTCATGGTTTGCTCAAGCTACTTGTCCACCTTCTTGTGCTCTGGACCACCGTGAAACTCGTCCAATTTGGCCCGCAAGAATTCTTGGGTAAGAAAGCCTGCCCTCATCTCTACGGTGTTCTCTCAGTCTTGGTTCTCTGCCTTCATGATATTTATGGACTCTCTCAAGGCCCCTACCATTTCTTAGGCTAAGGCACCTACAGTAGCTTCAGAACACCCACTTGTCCCACTTGCTCGGCTACATTAGTTGGCCGAACCCCTCTTCTTGCATTGAAACCTCATAGATTGGCACTTTATCAACACCTCAGTGAGGTCTACCATGCCTCCCGCATCTACCATAACATGCTTGACCTCGTCTTGACATCCTAATTATGGACAATAGTGAAAAAAATTAGCACACAATCACATATATGCTTGCAACTAAATCTCACACGTCCTGTCATAGTAATTTACAAACTTTCATTTCATGTAAACACTTCGTTTCACTCCACGTAACCACTTAACACATACAGATTACTCCTTCAAGATGACACTTGTCCTTCAAATAAGACTTCAAGGAATTTTATAGGTGCAAATAACATCCTAAAAGTTCAACTACATACCCATCTAGTCATGTAAGTATGCTATCACGCAACACCTAAAACATAGAACATCTCATAATTTAGTGAAATGCACCCATTGTGGAAAAACCAGTTCTTGCGAGCCCCAAGTATCCAAACCTGGTAGCTCTAATACCAAGTTGTAACATCCTTAGATAATTGACATAAAATAACTCTGATTAATATATTCAATCAACCAATCTTAGTTCAACTGGTCAAATCTCTATGTATATACTCCATGTCATATGATAAATTTACAAAGGGGGTCCACATGCAATATATATTCAATCTTCTTAAAGTATGAATCCATAGCATGTGAGACGAATAATAATAATAAAAAAAAAAAGAACAATATAAAATAATGCCCCGTGGGCTTCATGTTCCAGGGCTTAGCCCCGGTTACACAGAAGATGGTTATCAAACCCATACAAGTAAAGCCTTTGGCTTGACAAGAATGAACAATAAAAGAGAAATAAAAGCTCATCATGTGCTCAAAACACTTCCCATGCCTTTAGCTTGGTAGGATCACCACATTCTTTCCTGTACAAATCCATTAGGGGTGACCACAAAGCCCAGTAGAGAGATCTTAACAACGTATATATGTTTTAAGCAGTCTTATAACATGAATGCTATGCGATTTCATGCTTCAAAACCCTATAACTTTGTCCTTTTAGAAACCACATGCAATGTTCTTTTCAAAAACACATTCTTCCAATGAATTCAAAATGCACAAACAAGGCGGTAAATACGACTCAAGTAATCCCTAGGCTAGTGTCTGCAAGTAGGCAAATCAAGCACTACCAACTAGGCTCCTAACCGGAAGGCACGTGGAACCTACTCCGCACGTGCTTTCGGTCTTTCATCGTGGACATTTAGGCCAACTTAAACAATACCAAACTACACCCCCTATCCAAACTTACCAAATGTATTTATTCCAAAATATTTCCAAAGTCATCAATTGTTTTCTCAAAATGATAAATCAATTTCCAAAAGCATAGCCATAATAATGGATATTCAAAAGCTATGCAAGTGAATGAAATGCCAATGCAAAAAGTATATAATCTCATTATATAAATTTCCCACAATACTCGACATTTCCTCAATGTAAAACAACAATCATTATCCATATACATGTGAAATATGACACATTTTCATATTCATAATCAATATCTATTTTCTATTCATGTCCAAGTATATATAAATCATGCTATCCATATCAATTTCTCAAAAATAAATCTCATCCATCCTGTGGATATCTCAATCAACACAACAACATGTGAAAGTTCATCATTTCTTAAATAATTTTTGTACCAATCTGTTCGGGGAGACCGCTCGAGCGGTCTATTGGTCGCTCGAGCAGTGATGCAAAGCTCCCAGTATCTTGTATGTTTCCAGGCAAGACCGTTCGACCAGTTAAGTGGTTGCTCGAGCATAGAATTGAGACTCCCAGTACTTTCATTGTAGCTCTACAAAACTTCTGAGACCTTGCGTTTACTGCTCGAATAGACTCTTCAATTCTGAGCACTTCGCTCGAGTGGTGGAAAGTTCGCTCGAGCGGTCTATTCGGGACAACACATTTAAAAGTCGATCTAAACACCTTTTCTCTCACTTTTTCCATATCTTTTTTTGTCTCTAGCAACCATTCGCGAAACCTTAGCCCAAAAATACTTAATTTATCTTGTTTTTCCCCTAGATCCACCACAGATCTTCCTAAAGGGTTAAAGAACAAGTTTGGTTCTAAAGTTTTACTGATTGTTTTGCAACTTCTTGGAAGTTAGAGTTGGGTTTTCATCCATTGCCTTCAACTCTTGAGGTAGGGGAACTTTTAACTCATTATATTTTTTATTTGGAATATATATGTTGTATTTTCATTATATCTATATAGACATCTAGAAGTATGAAGATTGGTGTGTTATCTAATGTGTTTGATCTAAAAGGGTTCATCTCTTATGGATTACTTGAAGAGTTTATTTTTGTGTTGATGATTATGCTATGGGTGATGAGAATTGACCTTTAAATACTTTAAAGGGGAAAAGCCCCAATTTTCTTAAATCCCTAGCTTTCAAATTTGTTCAATAAAGGGGATTTGGTTCAATTGGCCTCCTAATCTTGAAATTGGATGTATTGACTTGATTTTTATGTTGGAACATGAAATGTTGAGAACCTCGTATCACAAAACTTTGAGATGAAGATGGGCATGACTTGGAGAATTACCTTAATTGGAAATGTTTAAATTATTGGATTATTGTGAATTAAAACCACCTTAGGGAAATTGAGAATTGTAAAGTCATGCATCATATGGATTCATTAATTATACTTTGTGACTTGGGATTGTTAATGATTGGAAAATGTTGGAAATGAGTATAGCGCATGAGTTTGGGTTGTGAGTCGGGTCTTGGTCGGGGAGTCAAGGTGCCCAATTGCCCTGTCTTGTGCATATCACCAGACGAATGTGGGAAAGGTTTTAGGGTGTCCATGAGGTTTCCGTTTTTAGATTTGGCAAATATGGAAAACATGATTTTGGGTGTCCACGAGCCTGCCGTTTTTGGAGTCGGCAAATGTGGAAGAGTAAGGTCTTGGGTGCCCATCGCCCCACCATTGTTAGAGTCGACAAATGAAGGATTATTTTCTATATATATGTAAGTATGGCATGCGGCTCTGATTTTGGGACCTCATAGCGTATTTATACCCCTTGTTTTGGATGATAATCTGTTTTTGACATTACTCAGTTTGGCATCATGGTTTTACCAAGGAGTGGACATGGGTTTTTCTCATCTTTTGCATGGCATGATCATATGTATCTTGATTAATTATATAATTTGTTAATGGCATTTCCTACAGGGCTATTGCTCCTGTCACGCCCCGTATTTTATTACTCGGACAACATTACCAATATCCATTAATTAAGTCCATTTACAAATGACCATTCATTTTTTGATGAAATGATGCATAATTAAATATACATATTCCCTCTCGTTATACAACAATGACATTTATATACAATTAAAAGAAATTCCTTGAGGCTTACAATAAAAGAGAGGACCCTATTCTTTACACCAAAAAAAAAAAAAAAAAACACTCTGCCAAACAAACAAATGAAGTAATACAATCCATCACTATATTACACTTATGAAATAGAAAAATCCATTGTTTGATCTTCAAATCTGAAAAGCATTCTTTGTACACATGTACAGGCAGGGGGTGAGCAACCACTAGCTCACCAAACAATCTCATATTAAAACATTAAGAGATATGCGGGTACTAAGATAATCATACATATACTTGAAATATAGCGACCCTGGTCTTTTCCCATTTGGTAGTTGTATCCAGACTTAGGTTCCGTGGATCCTATCATTATATAATTGTTGTTGTCATCCTTAAATTTTTTATTTCTGAGTTATGGGATGCATTGGGCAGGTTTGTTACAGGGTGGTAGTGTTTGGGAGCAAAGGGTTGCTGCCCAGAATTTTGACCCTTCGCTCGAGCAAGCTGTTCTTCGCTCGAGCGAGCTATTTGTTTTTGGTCCGTCGCTCGAGCCAGGGTCTCTTCACTCGAGCGAGCGATTGCGTCTGGTTTAGACCTGAGAGTTGTGTTTCTTCGCTCGAGCGAGCTTTTCTTCGCTCGAGCGAGCGAGGTGTATGTTTTCGAGTTCTTCGCTCGAGCGAGCATTCTGTCGCTCGAGCGTGCTTCTGGGTTGCAGACTGTAGACACCCCATTTTTGACTGACCTTAAGACTTAGACGTCACCAATTGAGCGCTCGGTCATATTGCATATTGTGCTCGTTCAGAAGTTTCAGAGTCTCGGCTGCGAGCCTTGCCTTCGGACTTCCGGGCTCTTTTGTGTCTTGCCTCGGTTTGCGAACCAGGCTCCGTTTTCTCTGTTTTCTCTTCCTGAAGAGAGGGAGAGGTCTCGTAGATCATCTCTCAGTGGCGGTAGGCCATTTTTTCCGTTTGGAGCCCGGTTTCCAGTTTTTCAGAGCCGACGGCCGTGTGTCTCGGTTCGGGACCGCTTAACCACCTCCGTTTGCCCCGGTTTTTGGTATACACCCCACCACCATCCATTCCAGCAACTTGGAGGTCATTTCCAGAGGCTAGGAGCACCATTTCTCAGACCAAGAGCTACTGGTCCATTGGTCTTCAAGGGTAAGCTTCTTTTCCCTCTTTTTTGTTCCTATCTTGCTCTATATCTAACCCTTGCTTGAAAGCATTTTTGGGCTCCGACCCAAACTGTAAATAGTCATATTTTGAGTTCCTTTTCATGTTTGATTAAGGACCTTTTGCTGTTTGAGGTCTCCTACTATCACTTGCCTCTTTAACTCTCTTTTAGGCCTATTTTTGCATGGTATTTTAAGCTTGTTTGTGAGCTGTTTCGTGGCTTGATGTAAACTGTAAAATGTCTTGTTTTGAGCCTCTCTTCAACTTTTTTGAAGGGCTCTCTTCGGTTTGAGGCCAGAAGCTACCACTTGCCTCTTTATCTCTCTTTTAGGCCTATTTTTTTGGGGGAAATTTGAATTTGATTTTCCCCCCTTTTTCTCCACTCCTCTCCTCTATAAAACCAACCCCCCCAGCTCATTTTCAGGGGTTACAAAATTTGTTTAGAGCTTTTTACATACAATCCCCTCTCTCTCTCTCATCCAAGCTCTAAAACCCTAAGCTTCTTGCACTATTTACCCTACAACCCATAGCACCACACCTCCATACTCCATTCCAGCCCTTTGAAGCTGATTTCCAGAGGTTGAGAGCTCACAAACCTGGTCCAAAAGCTACTGGAAGTTGGCTCTACAAGGGTAAGCTCCTATTCCCCCCTTTTTTACATTATTTTGTGCCATATTTTAGCTCCTTTTGTTAGCATTTTTGGGCTCTGACCCGAACTAGAAATAGTCATTTTTTGATCTCATCT
Source organism: Camellia granthamiana (assembly GCA_036172215.1). NCBI lineage: Eukaryota > Viridiplantae > Streptophyta > Magnoliopsida > Ericales > Theaceae > Camellia > Camellia granthamiana. The sequence continues at coordinate 23,242,235 of CM069906.1, read as the reverse complement.
TCATGTTTGATCAAGGGTTTTTCTCTGTTTGAAGCCACCTGCTACCCCTTTCCCTTTATCCCTCCTTTATGGCTATTTCTTGCATGATATGTTAGCCCTATTTTTAAGCATTTTTGGGATTCGATCCAAACTGTAAAGTGCTTCATTTTGAGCCCCTCTTCAACTTTGTTAAAGGGCTCTCCTCTGTTTGAGACCAGCAGCTACCACTTGTCTCTTTATCCCTCTTTTAGGCCTTTTTCTTGCATGCTAGTTTAGCCTCACTTGTGTTTACTTTCGTAGCTTGCTATAAACTGTAAAGTACCTTTTTTTGAGCCTCTCTTCAACTTTGTTGAAGGGCTCTTTTCTATTTGGGGCCAGCAGCTGCCTCTTGCCTCTTTATCCCTCTTTTAGGCCCATTTTTGCATGATAGCTTAGCCCCATTTGTGTTCTTTTTGGAGACTTGTCATAAACTGAAAAAATGCTTGTTTTGACATCATATTCATGATTCATTAAGGGCATTTTCCTATTTAAGGTCGTACGTTCCCTTGTATGCTTGATTGTATCCTATTTTGAGCCTTACACCTAAGCTTCAATTGCATGCTTTGTTTGGCCTTCTAGCCACTGAAATCCAGTGGATTTTTAGTAGCTAAGACACTATTTTGAGCTTTCAAATCAGAGGGGGGTAACCCCCTCTCACCTTGACTTGTTTGGTGGTCATTTTGGCCTTCCAAAGAGGCCCTATCTTGCATGCATTGTTGATTGATTTCAAGGCCAATTTGGTGAGTTTTGGGACTACCATATTTGATTTCCAGAGTTGTTTTGGTCATGCTTCATGTCTATCTTGTATGTGCCTAATAACTCCTTGCATGGCCCTCTAAAGGAGCTCATCATTTTTGCATGCCATGGTTGCATATCAGTGGTTATTTGGGCCTATTTTCACATGTTTTATTCACTGATTTTTGTTGGTTTGGTGAGATTCTATATGCTTCATATACTTGCCATGTAAACCATGTTGGCTAGTCAAAATTGCATGCTAATTTAGTCCATCTTGCTAGCATCTCTTGGCCATGCTTTGAACTAGAAATGTTCATGTTTTGGGACTTCCTTGCTTCTGCCTTCATGCTTCATGATCAAATAATGCATGCTTTGTATAGCTATAAGTCATTGCATGCGCCTAGTTTTGTGTTTCGGGACCATCTCATGCATCGGGTGCCATGTTTCCATGTTCCGGGGCTGTTTAGCATCATATTTCAGTGCTGAAATTCATCTGTTTGTATGCCATATTCCATGCCTTGCCATGCCTTGGTAGAGTGGCATTTTGTGCCTTAGGTTCGGTCCTCGGTTTGCGTGCATGTGTGCACGTATTTCGGGCGTATCATTTTCACCTAATGGCCTCCTATGTGAGTGTGGCTGAGGTCCACTTGTATTGGTGTAAGTCCATTATGCATTGTGTATGCCATTTCATTTCATGGCATTGTGTATGCTAGGATGTATGTTAGCGCATCGTGTATGCCATGTTACCTCGTGCATCGGGTATGCCATTTCATAGCAGTGTGCATATTAGGTTGCATCTTAGTTGCATTCATGCATGCCATGCATATTACATTGTGTTTGGGATAGGAGTTAGCCCGAGCACGGGAAACGAGGGACGTTTCGTACTCCGAGTGACGGAACGTGTCTCAATTCCTGGTCGCCGACATTCCGGATTATCCATGATGGAGTCTAGGCCTTGTTGTTTTCACGTGCATTCATTTGATATTGAGTCGTGCAATTCGACTCTTCGGCCATCATGCATCGAGATGCGTGATTGGTGGCACGAGGATCGAGGTGTGCATACATACGTGAAAATACATTGCCATGCCCCTTTCTTGCTCTCTGTTGCAGCAAATCAGTAACTGGCGATCTTTTAGAGCTTCGAACAGCATTCCGGGATTAATTATAAACAGAGGCTAATCGGGGCATTGCAATGGATTTCTGCGCAAGGCAATCCGAACATACATCATTCATCATCCGGAGCAGAGTTGAGGCAGTCCCTAGCTTGCATGCTAGTTTATGGCTTTCTTAGTTAATTTGTTAATTAATTACGATTTTGTACTTTATTCGGACTGTATTATTCATTTAGGACTGTATATTATTTATTCGGACCCTCTGCGCGAGGGCACAACTGTAATAAGTGTGCGTGTGTGTAATGTATGTCTTCCAACCCCACGTCTTTCTCCCTTTTATTTACCAGCTTATGATAGTTAGATTAGGGCATATTTCAATGAGCATACAGTATGATAGCATGTTTGCATTCATTCATCTGTCTTGCATGCACCAGGCTCGGCGCATCATACTAACTACATCGTATTTCAATTCTAAGTTGAATACCTGTTAGTTATAGCATTTCATATGTCATGTTTAGAATAGCCGAGCCTACTATAGTTGCATTTTTGCATGTGTTGCATTAGGCATTTCTGTATATTTAGGATCATGCATGGATTTCTAATTAGCTTTTGTTTTGGCTTGGAGTACTCGGTAAGTTTTACGCTTTAGCATCCTTGCATGCGTGTGAGTGACTGCCATGATAGCATGCTTACCATGAGGCTATGTGCTTATGTGATATAACTGCCTGAATGCCTATGGGTGAAGGTTGGGTTATTTGAATTGGAACAATGCGTTGATTGTTTGTTTTAAGCCCATTAGATAGTGGCAAAACCATGTTTTCTAAGTCCACCCGAGGGTGGCAAATCCACGTCGTAGCCTACTTGCGGGTAGTATCATCAAACCATCTTAAAATAAACAAACATGAAATGTTTTGTTCCAATTCAGGCGATCCAGTCTATACTTGTATGTTGTGCGCATCACATAGTAAATCTAGGCTAATAATCGGAATAAGAACACACAATATTTTCAAAACTAGATATCATGGTTAGTAGAGGCCGATCTACGATCGGGCGAGCGGGGGTGCTCACGAAGTGACCTTCCCCAATCGTACCCAAGTTCCCGAGCCGAGGCAACTTTGGTGATGACGGACACGTGGCCTTAGGCAAACGAGTCAGGGTTTCCTAAATTTCCCCAAAAATAAAATATTTAGGTGGGACTCTGTATCTGGCAAAGCAGTCCATGTTTGGCACTTCTTTTCTAAAAATCTGTTTTCTCAAAACGATTTGCCGGATTTGGACTCTTTGGTTCAAGATTAAGAACCGTGACAATTCGAGTCCGCACTGTAGCGCGGGGCCCACGGGCGCGTCTACAGTTTCTGGCGACTCTGCTGGGGAGTTAGAGAACTTTACTTGAACTCATGATATCTTGTTTTGACTACACTTGTGTGTCTCTTTGCATTGCATTTGCATTGGTGCGCCTAGGACACCGTGTTTGCCATCTGTTATTCCTGAACGGTTTGCCGGAGGCTTGTCTTGTCAAGGCATGACCATAAGGCTGACCGGTTGTGGGCTCTGCCAGTATGGGAACACAAACCCTGGTTTTTACCGGGGCACCCTTTTTGACCATTCGGCCTAGAGCATATCGAAATCCATAGTGACCATTCCAAACTAGGACAGGTTGCTTACCCGATATAGGTTGTTTGAAACCGCTGCATGCGTAGTGAAACCCTAGTTCCTGACAAAATAGGACAGGGAAACCCTTCCCCAACATAGGGGTGTTTTGGCTCTCACTTATCTATTATGTGCTTGTTAGAGTGCGTCTCTATAGAGAATGCATGTATCGGTCTGCAAGTTTGGGTATCAAGCCTACGGGCATCAGTATTTGGGAATCAGTTTTACCTACGGGTATCAGTTTTGAGGCAGAATTTGGGGCAGAATTCAGTAGAGGGCACAGTCATCCTGCTACACTCGTATCTGTTTGGGTGAAGTTGAGTTGAGGTGCTGACTGTTTTCTCTTTTGCTAGATAGTCCTGGAACCATAGCTTCAGAAGGCTCCGATATCCCTCGAGGTTCATCAAACTTGTGCTGATAGACTTTGTCAGGTCAGAGATTCAGTTCAAGGGCAATCAGTGTTCCTTTGCCAGAGGCAGGGTAAAAGGGCCAGTCAAGCACAGATCACCAGTTCAGCAGTTACCAGATCAGTGGCCCTTATCCACCCCACCAGTGAACAGTTAGGCTGAGGTCTCAGTTTCTACTGCAGGGATAGATACCAGTCAGTCAGATGGATCAGCAGAACACATCAGGGATGGAGGCAATGATGCGCCAGATGCAAGAAAGTATGAAACTCATGCAGCAAGATGCTGTCCGCCAAGCTGAATTTTCCAAACAGCAGGCTGCGGTCATGGCCCAACAGGCAGAGCTAATCACCAGATTGCAACAACAAAACGGAGCATCTGCTTCGCATCAAGCTTCCCCTCCACCAGTAGATCCAATACCCGGGGAGACGCCAAATGTCCAAGCAGATACGGACATTCCGACGGGCCAGCTCCGCCCCCAATCTTACCCCAGCTGTCTAAAGCACCAATCAACCTACCAGACTCTCCCTTTGAGTTCGAGGTAGACCATACAGCGTTGAAGTTGAGCAAGCTTGAAAAGTTGTTCAAGAAATCCCAGGCGGTAAAGTCCATCCCGGACATTGAGGACGGGTACACCGACGCAGTTGTGACACTGCCAGACAGGTTCAAGGTGCCTCACATCGACCGTTTTGACGGGTCAGGAGATCCCATGGTCCACCTGAGTTTGTTTTCAGATGTTTTGCGCCCGATGGGCTTGACAAGATTACAGAAGCTCTCCCTTTTTGGCAGGACCCTGTCGGGTATTGCGGCCATCTGGTACGCCAAATTGGAGGATTCAATGAAACGAAGCTGGGAGGAGATGGCCGAGGCCTTCGTCGCGCAATACTCCTATAACACTCAGATCGAGATCACAACCCGTGATCTTGAGACAACAAGGCAAGAGCCCGAGGAGAGTTTCTCCGATTTTGTGATGCGGTGGAGGGCGAAGGCCTCAATGATGACTCTAAGGCCTACTGATAAGGACCAAATTCGGATGATTGTGCGCAACCTCCAGCCTAAGCTGATCGTGATCCCCTTCCCTACCTTTTCAGATTTGCATGAGATGGGGGTACAAATTGAGGATGCTATGAAACAGGGCTTGATTGACAGTGACAGGGAGCAACCTAGGAGGACCTTCAGCCGTAATGCAAATACAGGCGTAAGTAGTGCTGAAAATGCCAGAGCTTCAGACGTGGGCATGGTTACCACCACCACACAAAAAACAGCCACCTCATTCACCGGTGCGTCCGAAGCTAGCTCGCAAATAGCCAAAAACCCACCTCAGGGCCAAAGGGTGTTTACTCCACTATACATGCCCCTATCCAAAGCTCTGGGGGTTTTGATCAAGAAAGGGCATCTGAAGCCCCTGGAGCCGCAGCCACTACCAAAGAACCTCCCTCTCTCACACAACCCAGTCGACTACTGTGCCTTCCATCAGTGAGCTGGCCATGACACTGACATGTGCTTTTCTCTTCGCCACGAAATACAAGATCTGATCGACAACAAAGTCATCCCCGCACTGGGTCCTGCAAAGTCTATCGGCACTTGATCAGTGAACTTGTGGGGAATAATATGATGTGATCAGGGGATGAACCACCTGCGAGCGGCGCTCAGTTTACTCCAGCTGTGGGGATGGCATACACTATTTTGAGCATTTGTGAGTGCTGTTTACTTTACTTTTCGACTTGGGTATTGGGTCAGTCTTGCCGTTTTGTATCGAGTCAGTCTTTTCATACTGAGTCAGTCGGGTCTGTCTTGTCGTATCGAGTCAGTCCTGTTTTGTTAAGGTCGGGTGATTCCGGGGGTGTTACTTCGGGCATCACCATTTTGTTTTACGTTTGTCTTTTCGTCTTCTTTTGAGTCTGTTTCTGCCTTGGAGCCAGTAATGCCAACAGATTTGAATGAACAGCAGTGATTTTCACATTCTCGCGTTTGCTTCTGCCTTGTGCCAGTTATGCCGGAAGTTCTGAATGAGATGATAGTATTTGACTAAGAACTCTGTCTTTTCTGTGCCTTGAAGTCATTGTAATGACTTGAGTTTTTCAAAACTTTTTGAACACTGCGGTGAAAACAAAGAGGGAGGAATTCCTCGGGTTTTGCAAAACTTTGATCAATTGAGAGAAAGAGAGGCGTGCTAAGCCCTTAATGAATGAGATCATGCTTGTTAGCGTGAGTACTGAGAAGGACCCTGGCTTGATCCAGACTGGTTTCACACTATCTTCAGCGCGAGCGATTTGTCGCTTTCTTAAAAAATTTCAAAAACAAAATGTTTTGCGCGGTCCTGCGAAGACCTGTGTGGAATCGCTCTTGAGATTGTGCAGCTTAGGATCGCTCTCAGCCTCGAGACTTGAGCCCTTGCTTTCAAACCTTGAACTTGAATTCAGAATGTTCAACGGTCAACTACAATGTGAGGCCTGTGTGGCCAGATTTGAAGCAGCCCTCAAACAAGAGGCCAGGAAAGTCGGATCAAGAAGATCAGAAGATCAGAAGAAGCTTGCAAAGCTAGAACAGAAGTACCCTTCGACCTAGGGGCAAAAATGTCAGATGTGCTCGAAGAGTCGAAGATGAATCCTTCTGCAAGTCAATACAGCAGTCATTCTCTTGGATACGGATGGCTTCGAGATCTTAAAACCATTCAACATGGACCAAGCTATACTTTTACCCTTTGAGAGGCTCGCTGGGCCGAAAACCCGGAAGGGCGACCCAGGCAAAAGTTAGAGCAAGAAAAAGAACAAGAAAAAGAAAAAGAAGAAATGCAAAAAAAAGAAGAAAAAGAAATGAAATGAGAAAAATGAAGAAAAGTTAGAAGAAAAGAAAAAAAAAAGAAGAAAAAAAAAGAATAAAAGAAAAGAAAGAAAAACATAACTCGCAAGGTCGAAAACCTGCAACGGGCGCCTTGGCAAAAGTTAGAGCCTAAAAAGTGAGGGTTAATACCCGAGTGTACCTTAACCCCGAACTACGTAAGGCTTGATTCCCATGTTTGGGATACGTAGGCAACTTCATCCTGAAGTCCAGCCGTAAACACTTCCAAATCGATTGTGTCCATATAATGGTTTTGATTATCTTTGCCTTCTCTGTATCCGAGAGTCTGGTTGTGTTCGTCGCTCTGAGGACTGACTACAATGTGCTGCAGTGCCATTCAGACAAGGGGCAACTTTCCGTTGCCATTCAATGCACTGCGGTGCCATTCAAACAAGGGGCAACTTTCCATTGCCATGCAGCTCTTTTCAAGCAAGGGGTAGTTTTCCATCGGATTCGAGGTTGCGCATCTCGATGGTAGGTTCCGTGCTCGTTTAGCATTGGCCGTTTGCAAAAATAGTTTTTGAGAATTTTTACTGAGGTTGACTATTTTCTCGAAAATTATTCTATCTTTTCGAAAACTGGACCCTTTTCATGGACCCAAAAAAGGGAAAATTTTCAGTGCTCACAGCCTGACTTGCATGATTTTAAATCAAAAATCGAACAAGCGCGTTAATCTAACTCACTTTGGTTAAAATTGTTTTAGTAGAAAGCCAAAAATAAAAAATGGTCGAAATGATAAACTAGGGGCACAGTTGAGTCAGGCTCCCTGTCTTTTCCTTGTTGTCAATCTTTTTGCCAGAAAGGGCACTCTACCTGCCAGAAAAGGGCACAACTGAAGCAAACCGCAAAAGGGCCGAAAGCTCTCATATTCTTCAAGCAACGAGGTATCAAGACAAGCATGAAGCACGAACTGGAATGGATCAAGATATTCCAGTCCCTCATCTGGACACATCTGATCACGTCCAAACTCCCCAGCAGAGCATCGTCAACCGATATCAGCTGCAGATTTACTACACACCCAGTTGTAGCACAACCCCTCTGTGGGAGGAATTCACTAGCTGTGAGTGGAAGAAAGAGAATCTAGCAGCATGCTAGGGGCAAAAGCCCGCAACTTCCTGTTTATCCATCAACCACCCAAGGGAGGGATTGAAAAATGAGAGATTGAAGAATAGAGAGATGTGCGATGAGAGAAAAAGTGAGAAAAAGGCTTTTTCAGAAAAACAAAGCTTGAGGGCCGAGTGATGTGAGAACCACAAATGAGAAAGGGTGGGAAACACTACCTGGTGAAACAGGCTCCCTGTGCATGTCTGAGTGTCGTGTCTTTTTGTTTTATCTTGATTCTTGTTTTGAGTTGTTTCGAGTGTTACTCGATGTGTCTAGGTTGTGTGCCTTTTATTTCCTTGTTGAGTCGTTTTGCTGTGTTCAGTCGTAGGCTCAATACTTGGTCGAAAACTCATCTCTCAATTTCAAAAATAAAATCGTTTTGTGCTCCGAGTGTCGTGCCGTTCTCCACATTTGTGCAAAACAAAATTTGTTCTTTCATAAAACCGCAGGGTTCAACCTAGGTCATATGAGAATAGTAGAACCAGGACCTATCTGAAGCTATAATGGTTCCGGACTGCAAAGCAAAAGCAAAAGAGGAAAATGTCGGGCATCTGAGTTTGTTCCAACTTCAGTAAGCTCCGAGATTGCATTCCGTATGCACTTCGTCAGGCCTTGTCAATGCTCCAAAGTATGAGTGTGCCTTTACCTCAAGCTCAAGATCAAGTCTGCTTCAAGCCATAATGGCGATTAGAAGTGCTCTCCTCGAGTACCGTTCCCTGCCAGAGGCATCTTGGCCGTGTTTGCAATGAGTTCCTAGGAGACCAACTGCGACGGTGGAAACTAGAGTTCGAATGGCTCTTGCCTAGAACGCAAAGGTTCGGGATTTCCGAGACTAAAGTCTGGTTTAAATACCCAGGGGTCTATCCTCGGCTTGAAATCTGTATGGCAGCCCCATAGATTGAGATAGCATGAGAATGCGCATCGATTCTAGATACTGAATCAACCTAGTCTGTCACCCCGTTGGAGAATAGGGAAAGTTGTGAACATGGCCAGGAAGGAAAGGTAGTAACTGCGGTTTGGAAGTACAATCAAGAAAGTGCAAGAAGAACCCACTCTTTTCAGCTCAAAATGTTTCTGCGGAATTTTCAAATCATGTCTTCGATGTGTAGCTCATCGTCAGTCGGGGTGCATGAGGTGTATCCTTTTTGGAATGAATCGTGACCCCTCCGAGAGGTAAATCGGAGGTTGCGTTTGGAATTTGGTCTCCTTAAGGCTTGTATTTCCTTATTCGGTATTTTTGGTTCAAATGGGTGTTGTCACGCGCGTTCCACTGGCATTGTTATGCTCATTCGTTACATTGTTATGCACATCTATCTAGCATTGTTATGCTCATTACTTGCATTGTTATGCTCATTCGTTGCATTGTTATGCTCATTAATTGCATTGTTATGCACATCCATCTAGCATTGTTATGCTCATTCGTTACATTGTTATGCACATCTATCTAGCATTGTTATGCTCATTACTTGCATTGTTATGCTCATTACTTGCATTGTTATGCACATCTATCTAGCATTGTTATGCTCATTCGTTGCATTGTTATGCACATCTGTCTAGCATTATTATGCTCATTACTTGCATTGTTATGTACACTTTACCTGCATTGTTATGCACCTTTTCACTTACAATTGTTGTCTTTTCTCCTCTCGCATGCGGTGCGTTAGGACATCTTTGGTTTTGAACATTCGGACGAGTTCCGGTCTTCATTTACCTTTCCTCTCTTGCGTGTGATATGCTGAGAGGTTTTCTCTTGCGTGTGATACGTTAAGAAATTTGCCTTTTCTCTTGCGTGTGATACGCTGAGAAATTCACCTTTCTTCTCTTGCGTGTGATACGCTGAGAAATTTGCCTTTCCTCTCTTGCGTGTGATATGCTGAGAGGTTTTCTCTTGCGTGTGATACGCTGAGAAATTTGCCTTTCCTCTCTTCCGTGTGATATGCTGAGAGGTTTTCTCTTGCATGTGATACGCTGAGAAATTTGCCTTTCCTCTCTTGTGTGTGATATGCTGAGAGGTTTTCTCTTGCATGTGATATGCTGAGAAATTTGCCTTTTCTCTTGCGTGTGATACGCTGAGAAATTCACCTTTCTTCTTTTGCGTGTGATACGCTGAGAAATTTGCCTTTCCTCTCTTACGTGTGATATGCTGAGAGGTTTTCTCTTGCGTGTGATACGCTGAGAAATTTTCCTTTCCTCTCTTGTGTGTGATATGCGGAGAGGTTTTCTCTTGCGTGTGATATGCTGAGAAATTTACGTTTTTTTCTCTTGCGTGTGATACGCTGAGAAATTCACCTTTCTTCTCTTGCGTGTGATACGCTGAGAAATTTGCCCTTCCTCTCTTGCGTGTGATATGCTGAGAGGTTTTCTCTTACATGTGATATGTTGAGAAATTTGCCTTTCCTCTCTTGCGTGCGATATGCTGAGAGGTTCACCTTTCTTCTTATGCGTGTGATACGCTGAGAAATTTACCTTTCTTCTCTTGCGTGTGATATGCTGAGAAAGTTACCTTTCCTCTCTTGCTTGTGATACGCTGAGAGGTTTACCTTCTTCCTCTCCTGTGTGTGATACATAGAGAGATGTTGTGTGTGAGACTCCGGGTATTCTTGGTAGTCGCTTTTAGCCTTCTCCGCGTGAGACACAGTGAGAATTGCATAATTTTCTTATATCCTTTCTACATGAAATGTAGTTAGATTGGTATTCACTTGCTTAAAACTGTTGCATGATATGCTTCATTACAGTTTTCTTTGCATGATCATAAGTTATGTTCGGCTTCTCGCATTGTCAGTTGCATTTTGCCCCCCCTGCCTGCGGGCGCGCATGCGAGCACATCTCTGTTTATCTCACCTGTTTGTCTAAGTCTTCGGCCTTGTCAAAAATGAGTCGTCTCTGGGCTTTGACATTCACTCCCGTCACTTATGACTTTCGAGTTCCGTCAAAGAGGGGCAACTGTAGACACCCCATTTTTGACCGACCTTAAGACTCAGACGTCACCGATTGAGCGCTCGGTGATATTGCATATTGTGCTCGTTCAGAAGTTTCAGAGTCTCGGCTGCGAGCCTTACCTTCGGACTTCCGGGCTCTTTCGTGTCTTGCCTCGGTTTGCGAACCAGGCTCTGTTTTCTCTATTTTCTCTTCCCGAAGGGAGGGAGAGGTCTCGTAGATCATCTCTCAGTGGCCGTAGGCCATTTTTTCCGTTTGGAGCTCGGTTTCCGGTTTTTTGGAGCCGACGGCCGTGTGTCTCGGTTCGGGACCGCTTAACCACCTCCATTTGCCCCGGTTTTTGGTATACACCCCACCACCATCCATTCCAGCAACTTGGAGGTCATTTCCAGAGGCTAGGAGCACCATTTCTCAGACCAAGAGCTGCTGGTCCATTGGTCTTCAAGGGTAAGCTTCTTTTCCCTCTTTTTTGTTCCTATCTTGCTCTATATCTAAGCCTTGCTTGCAAGCATTTTTGGGCTCCGACCCAAACTGTAAATAGTCATATTTTGAGCTCCTTTTCATGTTTAATTAAGGACCTTTTGCTGTTTGAGGTCTCCTACTATCACTTGCCTCTTTAACTCTCTTTTAGGCCTATTTTTGCTATTTGAGGTCTCCTACTATCCCCAAGATATAATATAACAATGCCAATGTTCATATATTTACCACATGTAAATCAACAACTTCTAACTTAGTCTTTTCAAGACAATTCAACAATATTCCTTATATAAAATAACCTTCCAAAGTCAAATATTTTCTTACCTTTCCAAAAATCTCCTCATTTAAATACCAACATTGCAATCCCCTACCAGTTATCAAAACTAAAACTTCTAAGCAATAGGTTCATCAATAGCAATAACATATGACACCAAAGTGGGTTCAAGTTTTCATCGATTTCTAACTCACATACTTTATCAATGAAATGTAATTACAATCTTTTTAAAACTCATCTACATTCCAAACATTAAATAGAATCAAATTTTAATTTTTCTGATGCAAGTGAAATCTCGAGATCTTCAAGTTCAATCATAATTCTCAATAAGCATAAGTGAATATTCTAACATTTAATCAATTATATCAAAATCTTCTCTTGACTATAAATATAAAATATAAAATATAACATGAGTGTTCACTTTCCGATTATCAACATCAACCGCATCAAATTAAACCAAGGAAAAGTAAATAAATAAATAAAAGTTTCGATAACTCATTCTTGTTTTAATCATCGTTCATCCATTTGCTCCAAACGAGCTAAAATCATATTCTTTTCTTTTATTGTCAAAATCCGCCAAAACAATTCGAATATATCATATATGGATTTTAGGTATTATTATGAGAACATAACTCAACTAGTAAAACTATGGACCAAATACCATATCACATCAACTTAATCTCACTTAATTTCCCCAAATCTCATTCTTGGTCAACATTATCAGTTTTAATCTCATAATATTAAAAGTTAGGAATTTAAAACCCAATAACACCCCTTTAATTATGAAGGATTTTAAATATTAACCAAACCAATTTAATTCATCAAATTAGTAAATCCATTAAGTTCACCATCTTCCAAATTAATAACACCAAACATAAATTCACATCACTCATCACACACATTTCATGCCTAGCCAATTTTCCCAAATCTCTACAAACCACAATTTCGCAACTTTTCTAAAATTGATAAATTAACATTTACAAAACATCATGAATATCACACTTTTAGAGTCTTAAATCCCAAAATCATTCTATAATCTCAACTTAACAATTCACACCATATTCATCAATATCAATTTATTTTTCATCTCAAAAATAAATTCTAAAACTCAAAGATGAGATAAATATTTCAACATTATCTAACCATAATATGAGATAGATATAACTCATACAACTATTTATTTTATTTTATTTTTCAAATTTTTAACAAGTATTTCCAACACAAGATGATTTTTCCAAATCAATTTCAAAACAACAATATTCTTAATATTTCAACATAATTTCTCTTCCAAAAATTACCAAACAAAAATCTTAAATATATATATATATTTATATGTAATGCCTCCTATGAATATATATTTTCTCAAAATAACCCTAACATATTTTTAATGTAATAATATGAAGAAAGTCCCTACCTCAAATATGAAGAAAAGCAATCTGAAAATGCAAACATCACCCGATCATGAATCCAAGAACACAATTGTGAAGATCACGACGAGCTCTCCAACTTTTATTTACAACATTTTTACAAAATCTTACTCTAAAGACTCCCATTTGAAGCTCAAAGATTAAGCAACAATGGAGGAAAATAAAAAAGAAGAGAGAGAGAGAGGGACGGACAGAGGGGCTGCTCAACCAAAATCAAAAATAGATGAAGAAAGATGCAAGTGATGGGGATGAGGAAAAGACGAAAAGAAAGAGACAGCCCACATGGGTGAGGGAGAAGTGTATTCTAGAGTGATGAGGATGGGGATCAAGGAATTTATGAGGGTTGGTGGGTGTATTCTAGAGTGAGATGAGAGAAAAGAGAGAAAGGTGAAATGTAGAGAGAGAAAGAAAGGAATGAAAAGTGAGGGAGAAGTGTTTGATGGCTCAACTTTTAAGTGATTGGATAGATTTCTCGAAACTGACTATAGACAGACCGCTCGAGCGATGAATCCTGTGCTCGAGCGGTGAATTCAAACTCTCAAAATCTCTTTCTTCTATAAACAGACAGCTCGAGCGGTGAAACCTTCGCTCGAGCAGTTAAAGCACACTCCCAGTATTTCAGATTTCAGACTAAAGGACTAGAAGAATGGGTTTACCGCACGAGTGATAAAAGGATCACTCGAACGGATTCAACTTACAAGTGAGACGAAAATCAACCTTAGAGTATTCCTACCATTACCGGACTTACTCCAACACCCAGAGACGCAAGTTGACACCTCGAAAAACACATTAGGATGGAAATGAATAATCATAAAGAGAAGAATAGATAACAACACGTGACTCGTAGAGCTCAATAACAACAAGGACCCCAAAAGAAAAGAAATTTTGAATTAATGTACTCAAATTGATTTGAAAAGACTCGGGACATCACAGGTTAGTTTGCATTTAGTGCATTTTAGCTATCCTTTTAGTCAGATTTGTGGGTCCAAATCCCACTTTTTTCTTCTCCACTATATATAGACCTATTCTCTCTCTCTCTCTCTCTCTCTCTCTCTCTCTCTCTCTCTCTCTACTCATTTTCTCTTACACTCTCTCTCTCTAAACTCACTTTCTCTTTCTTTTCTCTACAAACCACCACCAACCTGCACAAATCTTCTGATCTATGCAAATTGACCGAGATTTAGACACTAGTTCTTTGGACCAAAACGGCGAGTGTGTCGAGGGCTTCATTTTGACTGATTAAATCGAAAATCCAACGAAGTTGGCTTTTGAGTTTTTCTCCCATTCTTTTCAAGATGTAGGGATTTCTCTAATTTTTCTTCATGTAGTCTTTATAAATGGATATGTGGCCTTTTCGTTACTTAAATTCTAGAAAATTTGGAGAGATTTCAAAGCATGTATGCAGGGAACTTAGGGCTTGGTTTATTTTGTGCATTTCTCAATGTATTTCCTATCAAAAGTAGTTTTAGTGAATACTGAGGTATGTGGAAGTTTAAAATAGAAAAGCCCCAAATTGTTTTGAGAAACCCTAAATTTCTAAAATTTCATGACTTGGAGAAATTGGAGATTTATGATCACCCTTGAAAAAAAAAATTTGGAATTTGATTTTTATTAATTGAAAAGATAACAAATATAAAGAGTAGGTATTTGGGTAATTGATTGAGATTAGTAATGATTTGGGAGAATGCCACTTTATACATTTATTGTATTAGTTGAAAATGACATAATATGTGGTTGATTTATTATGACCCGATATTGTTAAGTTGGGATATTTTAATGAAGATAACTGTTATTAGAGTTGATTTTAGGAGTATTATGAACAATGTGTTGTTGATTTAAGTTTGACGTTAGATATCGTTGTATTGGAATATTTATTGTTTAGAGATATCTATATTTGGTAATCGGTGAAGGATTGCATTGCTTGTTATAGAATTGATGTGAAACTAGGTTGAATTGAAGCTTTATGTTATGTGGTTTTGTTGATTTATTTATGCAAATGGAGTTGATATGATTTATACTTCAGGTGAATGGTGAAAGTGCAACATAGAGGTTTCAATTTCTTCCTGGTTAGCACCCAGTAAAGTGGATTGTGCTTCAAATGATAGGTTCCAATTTCCTTTCAGCTAGCACCTGGTAAAGTGGGTTGCGCTTCAAATAATAAGTTCCAATTTCCTTCCAGGTAGCACCTAGTAAAGTGGATTACGCTTCTAATAAAAGGTCCAAATTTCCTTCCAGCTAGCATTTGGTAAAGTGGTGGTAATGGCTTGACGAAGCCTGGATTGTGTTTTGCAATAATAATGTTTCGTTAAAGATATATATGTTTGTTTGTAGTGAAGAGTGCCCAATTGCCCCTTTGAGCATATAGCCAGAAAATGTTGGTGATGTTTTGGAGATGTTATGAACAGGTGATAGTTTGTCGTGATTTTAACAGGTTATACGATGTTATAGTTCATTGGAATGATTTATGGTTTACATAGTATTGTAGTATAATTGTTTTTGTTTCAGTTTATCTATCACAGTGGATTCATAAAATGCTTATTAAGGCTTTTTTCAACATTAAAATGAAAAATTGGTAAAGCCCTTTTAAACATTAGAGATGAAATGAAAAGATAAAGGATGGTTCATTTTGAAATGTTAAAGAATGAATTTTGAGAAAAACATATGATTATGTATATGTGTATTTTGGATAACGAAAAAGAGAACATTATCTATATGGGTATTATGTGAAGCATTCATGATCATACACATGCATAGGGCTATGATAATTATAATTATTGGGATCCCTTGTGAAGCCCCTGAAATATGTATTCACTTTTAAGACCCTAATGTTGAATTATTTTCTTAAAGCCCCTCGGTTACTTGAATTAATTCGAATATTGTCGGTTAGCATTTTTATTTATTTTCTTTTCTTTTTTTCAAAATAGGAATTTTCCTAGCCGGATTAGGTTCCCTAACCTAATTTAATATTACCTAAGTAGGGTCCCAATACAAGAAATTAACCCCAAGCCCCCACACTTTAATTAAATTCAAAACTTACCCCAAACTAGTACTAGTACCTTGTACCATAAGAACCATCATCAAGAGATATATATATATATATATGTATACGCCTTGAGGAGTGTGTCTAGGACAAAAAAAATAATTAAAAAATTTCCCTTCACCATTCCCTATGGCTAGCCCTCCTTGGAGAAGGTGAGAAATCTATTTCCAAGAAACACCATCATGAACTTCTAGGAAAACACCAACCTAGTGACCTAGACCTAGGGTGCAAAAACTAGTTTCATTACAACTAGGTGTTGCCTAAACCAATAAAAAAAGCCTCCCAAATCCCTTCTATTTCCTTAGAATTCAAACAATTCCTAACCTTTCCATCCATTTCCAACTAAGGGGCTTTTAGGACTTTTTGCCTCAAAAGTTTGTCTATAAATACCAACACACCCCCTAGCTTGCACACACACATAACACACTCACCCACACACACATTTCGGTTAGAGAGAGGGAGGAGAGCAAGAGAGAGAAGTCTAGAGAAGAAGAAAGAGGAAGAAGAGAGCTTTCTTGTACAAAGTAGCAAGTAAGCCACAAACACAACCTTCTCTTTCATTTTCCTTTTTTCAATACATGTTTCTAAATAATTTTTTTTCAGATCTGTTATTAAAGAGTTCTTATGTTAAAAATGCTAAGATTTGAGTATTGATTCCATCTCTCTTGTATTTTTCCCTTTTTGGCACAAAACCATCTTCTTTTATTACCAATCTCTCAACTTTCCAAGGGCACACTTTCAAGCAAACTTTTTGAGTAAATATATGTTAGTTGGCATGTTTTCTTCACAAAATAAATGAAAACTTTCCCTTGGTGGAACCCTTTTCTCGTAAATCTTCTTGTTTTGGACAGTCCACCTTAGAACCTATTTTTGCAGCCCATTTCAAAAATTCTAGAAAAATGTACAAAATTATTCTGGACCTCTATTTTATGTCAAAATATTCCTTAAGGAGTTATATTTCAACTAAAATTGGTTTCATCGAAAAACATTAGGCGGTTTGCTATAAAATCAAATTTTCATAACGATCGACAGGCCTGGACAGAATCTGGACAGCGCTGGAATGTTTTCTAAATAACATAAAATATGGAAAAGAAAACCCATTTCTGAAAAATGTTCTAGAAACTAGATCAAATTCTCTACGAACCATAGGAAGACCGAGTCCGGTGGAAGATCTAAAGTAGTTCTTTCATATTAATCTCCATGTGGTGTTAAATCTGAAAATTTTGTTATGTATGGATGTTTTATGCCCTTGTGTTCAAGAAAATGTTTAGTAGCTTATGATCATATCTTGGCGTGATATTGTATGTGTTATGTTATGATTATTTATCTTCCTCATCTTAATGATGCATTCTTATGTGGATATTATTATCTTGTAAGTTGAACTAACCTTGATTTAAAACATTTAACTCAACGGGAAATCTAATTGGGAGTGTATTGGGTTTTCGAGCACTTAAGTAATGGAAAGACGAGAATAAGTGATATATGGATTGTTGGGATGCGTTCCCTATTTGAAGTTAAAGTCTTGCGCAAGTCGTTTTCGGAACCCTTGAATGGAGCGGTTGTATTCGGACCCTAGGTAGCTTGGTGTGAGGAGGGATTTGGACAAGGCCCATTATTACCGTCTCTTTTGAGGTCCTGCATTTGGCGCTATGCGGTATATAACCGTTGATAGGCATCCGAGGTTAGTTCTGGAACAAAGAAGCAAAAGAGGGGGCATACCGAATAATCCGCGTCCGATTCTTGTGGTTGGGAGGACAAAGTCTCTTTGGGGGATTTCTAGTTTACTAACATCTAACTTAACCCTTTATTTATTTATTTGAGTATCATGCTTTACTACTTGATATTATAATTGTGATTGCGTATTGGACTGGGAAAAAGGGACAGGGTGTGTGTGTGTGTGTTTACTGGGCATTCAAAGCTCACGACATATCATGCCAGGTGACGAAGTGGAACTTATAGCTAGAGGCAATGAACCAGAAACCTTCGAAGATTTTTGGCTATCTTAGGAAAAACTAGATATTTCCTTTTATTATTTTGTAAGACTCATGTGAAGTTTTAAACTTTCTTTTTGGGATGTAATGTAATAGGACAAGCTTTTGAAATTAATGATATTCATGGTCGTTATGTACTTTCATTCTAATATTTATACATATACCCTTTATCGTTGCTTATGAGACCTTGTGTTAATACCTTTTAAGATCTGTCAAAAGGGTAGTGCACTGCCTAAGAAGGCCGGACTTAGAAGGGAGGCTAATTTGACTCTTCCGGCGATCTGGGATCTTACTTGGTCATTGACCATAGGACTCATTAGTGACTCTCCCTTGACTGCAATCAATAGTGTAGATTCGAGGCGTCACAATATGGTATCAGAGCCTAGGTTCAACCCTTACCCACGCGTTTCGACCTCCGGTTAGATACTACCTTTCCTCGACTACGTTATAATCTTTCTTGACCGATCTTAGGGAATTTCTTCGAATTTCTGGCACGCCAACATCAACTCATGAGGACCTACTTCAGGATAGTGAAATGGTTTTAACTTTGAGTGCGGCCTCATCGCGTAGTAGGGGGTACTATTAGTTCTACGCATCTTTTATCGATTGTCGTACCCTCATCTTGTATTCGTAGCCTTTATTCAATGTCATCCTTTCCCAAAATTAAGTCTTGTCCATCTAGTCTTGTTTTATATACTACTATTTGTAAATTTGACCTCCTTGACCCTTGATTATTTTATTTAGCCCAAGGCTTCTTGTAAATAATTTCATTTTGTTTACTCGGTGATGAATCTTGGATATTCAGTTTGAAACGCGGATGGCCAACGCGGTTTCAAGTTAAATATCTAGTTTAGTCACTACATCTATAACCTTAATCACATTGAAGTTTGAAACCATAACATCATACCATTCATCCATATTTCAGATAATCCTGATGTTATCACCATAACTGCTTCGTATTCTTCGTCTCCACTTCAATCCAATTTTAAGGGTCTTGTAATTATTATTATGTACATGAAGTTGTGATGTGTGAACACCCTAAGATAATTAAACTCTAACTTAAGATTAGTTGCTTACCCATAAGGAATTGCCTCTGTAGTTAGAATTTGACTTACGCCTCACCCCATTCAAAGAAAAACAAAAGGTGGACCATACTTCGAGACAAGTAATAATATGAGCTTGCAAGCAACAATAGAAATACGATACCAGGAAATTGGAACCTTAAGAATGGACTAGTAACCGTGGCTAAAATCCTAAACCCTATCAAGAATCAAACTTTGGAGGAGTCTTACCATCTTTGTGAAAATAATCGACACAACATCGACTTTAGAATGAAAGAAGGTAGAATCCAAGAGGATTTGAAGCTTGTGGAAAGGAAACTCAACTTCATGAAGATACCCTACTCCGACCTCATCTTAAAAATGGATTCGTTACTCGTACCTTAGCAATTATTGATAGTTACCAAAAGAAGGAGATGATTTACCCATCCAACGGAGCATGTTTTCAGTTTAAGGGGGATAGACAAGACTCCATGACTTCAACGAAATGTAGGACGCAGTGGCGCGATCAGCTTGCGGGTAGGATAACAAGCCTGATTTTAAATGAGGAAGGCTAAGGAGAATTAGAACTTCTACACGTAGTATACGAATATGGAGATGTATTTCCTATGGAATTACCAGGATTGCTGCCAACCCGGGAATTAGACTTTAGCATCGAGCTGCAACTTGGAACTACCCTAATATCCATGACTCCGTATTGCATGGTACCAGCAGAACTACAAGAATTGAAGACACAACTACAGGAATTGCTCGAGAGAGGATTCATTAGGCCAAGTACTTCGCCATGGGAAGCACCCGTGTTGTTTACTAAAAAGAATGATGGGTCGTTGAGGCTATGCATCGATTATCGTTAACTCAATCGAGTCACGATTAGGAACCGATACCCACTTCCAAGGATTGATGTCCTTTTTGACTAACTTAGAGGCTCAAGGTGCTATTCAAAGATCGATCTCAGGTCAGGTTACCATCAACTACGAGTCAAGGAGGAGGATATACCAAAAACTGCCTTTTGTACTAGATATGGCCACTATGAGTTTGTAGTAATGCCTTTCGGACTAACCAACGCACCGGCAATATTCATGAGCCTGATGAATAAGATCTTTAGACCATACCTTGACCAGTTGTAGTAGTGTTCATTGATGACATCTTGGTGTATTCAAGGTCTGAAGAAGAGCATGAGCAACATTTAAGGACTATTCTCCAAGTTCTTAGGGATAATCGACTATATGCCAAGGCGAGTAAATGTAAGTTCTGGTTGAATGAAGTAAAATTCTTAGGGCACGTGGTATTAGAGAATGGGATTGCGGTGGATCCAACCAAGGTGGAGGCAGTACTAGATTGGAGACAACCAAAAACCGTGTCAGAAATCCGCAGCTTTTTAGGATTGACCGGTTATTACCGGAGGTTCATCCAAGATTTCTCCAAACTAGCTAAACCAATGACTCATTTGACGCAAAAATGAGTAAAGTATGAGTGGGACGAAGCTTGCGAAAAATCCTTCCAAGAGCTAAAGAAGAGGTTAACTAGTGCGCCAATTTTGACCATTCTAGAACAAGAAGAGGGGTACACTGTGTATTGTGATACGTCTAAAGAAGGGTTAGGCTGCGTGCTCATGTAAAATGGAAAGATAGTCGCATATGGATCCAGGCAGTTGAAACCTCATGAGCACAACTACCTTACACATGACTTGGAGTTAGCAGCCGTAATTTTTGCCCTAAAGCAATGGCGACATTAGCTCTATAAGGAACAATTTGAGATTTTCACAGATCACAAGAGCTTGAAGTATCTATTTATGCAGAAGGACCTTAACTTGAGACAGAGACAATGGATGGAGTATCTTGAGGATTTCCAGTTCATCCTCTCATATTACCCCAGTAAAGCCAATGTAGTAGCAGATGCTCTAAGTCGTAAGAACAGAGGGATAATGGCTAAGAATCTCCGTCAAGGAATGGGATATGGTTAAGACACACAATGAGTTCAGGATCCAAGTGGAATCTCGAGATACAAAAGCATGTCTTAGTGCGCAGAAGGTGATGCCTAAGTTGATGAATGAGGTCATGGAGGCCCAGAAGCATGATCAAGAGGTAGCCTACATCAAGGGACGTTTGGAATCAGGAGAGCCCATGCCCGATTGGGTAATTCGCCCTGATGGGAGTTTAAGATACCAAGGTAGATTGTTTGTAACGAGTTACTTAGAGAAAAGGTACTGAAGGAATGTCATCATTCTGCATTTGCGGTACATCCAAGAGGGATTAAAATGTACCAAGATTTGAAGAGGCAATATTGGTGGAATGGGATGAAGAAGGAAGTGGCTAAATTTGTAGCAAGTTGTCTGACATGCCAACAAGTAAAGGCGGAACATCAAAAACCAGGAGGAATGTTGCAACCTCTACCAATAGCCGAATGGAAGTGGGAATACATGACGATGGATTTTGTGACAAGGTTGCCTAAGTCACCTAGAGGGCGCGATGCTATATGGGTAATAGTGGACCGCCTCACCAAGTCAGCACATTTCTTACCCTATAAGATGACCGACACTCTAGAGTCTATATGTAGACTCTACATTGGGGAGATCATTCGACTACATGGAATTCCGGTATCTATTGTGTCAGACCAAGATCCACAATTCACCTCTTGATTTTGGGGGAGCCTACAGGAAGCTCTTGGTACTGAGTTATGTTTTAGCACCGCCTTTCACCCATAGACAGACGGACAATCTGAACGCACCATCCAGACACTCAAGGATATGTTAAGAGCTTGCACAATGGATTTTCAAGGAAGTTGGGAACGACACCTACCCCTAATTGAATTCGCCTACAACAACAGCCTTCAAGCTAGCATCGGTATGGCACCCTTTGAAGCATTATACGGACGACCTTGTAGATCGCCGATTTGTTGGACGAAAATGGGTGACGCAAATCTGGTAGGACCCAAACTCGTTCTAGAAACTACTGAGAAGGTCAAATTGATCCGACAATGGTTAAAGACTGCTCAGGACCGTCAGAAGAATTATGCAGACAGGAGGAGAAGACCGCTGATGTTTGAAGTAGGTAGCCACGTGTTCCTAAAGGTGCAACCCAGACATGGAGTCGTACGTTTTGGGAGAAAGGGGAAGCTGTCACCACGATATATTGGGCCTTTTGAGATATTGGAAAGAGTGGGCGAAGTAGCATATAGACTAGCTCTACCCCCGCAGTTAGCAGGGATACACAGTGTCTTCCATGTTGAGAAAATACATCGCTGACCTGACACACGTCCTCAAATGGGAAAAGATCAGTCTTGACAAAAATGTTACGTTTAAAGAAGGACCAGCAGCAATACAAGATTGCCGAGAGAAGAACCTTAGAGGCAAGACGGTTCACTTGGTGAAAGTGTTATGGCATCATCGGGGAATTGAGGAATCTACTTGGGAACGCCAGGACTGGGTGAAGGCAAACTACCCCGAGCTTTTCGAAGGCAGTATGTAGTTAAATTTCGGGGACGAAATTGTTTAAAGGGGGATAGGTTGTGAAGCCCCTGAAATATGTATTCACTTTTAAGATCTTAATGTTGAATTATTTTCTTAAAGCCCCTCGGTTACTTGAATTAATTTGAATATTGTCGGTTAGCATTTTATTTATTTTATTTTCTTTTTTTCAAAATAGGAATTTTCCTAGCCAGATTAGGTTCCCTAACCTAATTTAATATTACCTAAGTAGGGTCCTAACACAAGAAATTAACCCCAAGCCCTCATACTTTAATTAAATTCAAAACTTACCCCAAACTAGTACTTGTACCTTGTACCATAAGAACCATCATCAAGAGATATATATATATATGTATACACCCTGAGGAGTGTGTTTAGGACAAAAAAAAATAATTAAAAAATTTCCCTTCACCATTCCCTATGGCTAGCCCTCCTTGGAGAAGGTGAGAAATCTATTTCCAAGAAACACCATGATGAACTTCTAGGAAAACACCAACCTAGTGACCTAGACCTAGGGTGCAAGTTTCAAAACTAGTTTCATTACAACTAGGTGTTGCCTAAACCAATAAAAAAAGCCTCCCAAATCCCTTCTATTTCCTTAGAATTCAAACAAATCCTAACCTTTCCATCCATTTACAATTAAGGGGCTTTTAGGACTTTTTGCCTCAAAAGTTTGTCTATAAATACCAACACACACCCCTAGCTTGCACACACACATAACACACTCACCCACACACACATTTAGGTTAGAGAGAGGGAGGAGAGAAAGAGAGAGAAGTCTAGAGAAGAAGAAAGAGGAAGAAGAGAGCTTTTTTGTGGAAAGTAGCAAGTAAGCCACAAACACAACCTTCTCTCTCATGTTCCTTCTTTCAATACATGTTTCTAAATAATGTTTTTTTTCAGATCTGTTATTAAAGAGTTCTTATGTTAAAAATGCTAAGATTTGAGTATTGATTCCATCTCTCTTGTATTTTTCCCTTTTTGGCACAAAACCATCTTCTTTTATTACCAATCTCTCAACTTTCCAAGGGCACACTTTCAAGCAAACTTTTTGAGTAAATATATGTTAGTTAGCATGTTTTCTTCACAAAATAAGTGAAAACTTTCCCTTGGTGGAACCCTTTTCTCGTAAATCTTTTTGTTTTGGATAGTCCACCTTAGAACCTGTTTTTGCAGCCCACTTTCAAAAATTCTAGAAAAATGTAAAAACTTATTCTGGACCTCTATTTTATGTCAAAATATTTCTTAAGGAGTTAGCTTTCAACTAAAATTGGTTTCATCGAAAAACATTAAGCGGTTTGCAATAAAATCAAATTTTTGTAACGATCGACAGGTTTGGTCAGAATCTGGACAGCGGTGGAATGTTTTCTAAATAACTTAAAATCTGGAAAAGCAAACCCATTTCCGAAAAATGTTCTAGAAACTAGATCAAATTCTCTACGAACCATAGGAAGACCGAGTCCGTTGGAAAATCTAAAGTAGTCCTTTCATATTAATCTCCATGTGGTGTTAAATCTGGAAATTTTGTTATGCATGGATGTTTTATGCCCTTGTGTTCATGAAAATGTTTAGTAGCTTATGATCATATCTTGGCATGATATTGTATGTGTTATGTTATGATTACTTATCTTCCTCATCTTAAGGATGCATGTTTATGTGGATATTATTATGTAGTAAGTTGGACTAACCTTGATTTAAAACATTTAACTCAACGGGAAATCTAATTGAGAGGGTATTGGGTTTTCGAGCACTTAAGTAATGGAAAGATGAGAATAAGTGATATATGGATTGTTGGGATGCGTTTCCTATTTGAAGTTAAAGTCTTGCGCAAGTGATTTTCGGAACCCTTGAACGGAGCGGTTGTATTCGGACCTTAGGTAGCTTGGTGTGAGGAGGGATTTGGGCGAGGCCCATTATTACCATCTTTTTTGAGGTCCTGCGGTTGGTGCTACGCGGTATATAACCATTGGTAGGCATCCGAGGTTAGTTCTGCAACAAAGCAGCAAAAGAGGGGGCATACCGAATAATCCGCATGCGATTCTTGTGGTTGGGAGGACGAAGTCTCTTTGGGGGATTTCTAGTTTACTAACATCTAACTTAACCCTTTATTTATTTATTTGAGTATCATGCTTTACTACTTGATGTTATAATTGTGATTGCGTATTGGACTGGAAAAAAGGGACGGGGTGTGTGTGTGTGTTTACTGGGCATTCAAAGCTCACGGCATATCATGTCAGGTGACGAAGAGGAACTTATAGCTGGAGGCGACGAACCAGAAACCTTCGAAGACTTTTGGCTATTTTAGGAAAAACTGGATATTTCCTTTTATTATTTTGTAAGACTCATGTGAAGTTTTAAACTTTCTTTTTGGGATGTAATGTAATAGGACAAGCTTTTGAAATTAATGATTTTTGTGGTCGTTATGTACTTTCATTCTAATATTTATACATATACCCCTTATCGTTGCTTATGAGACCTTGTGTCAATACCTTTTAAGATCTGTCAAAAAGGTAGTGTGCTGCCTAAGAAAGCCGAACTTAGAAGGGAGGCTTATTTGACTCCTCCGGCGATCTAGGATCTTACTTGGTCATTGACTATAAGACTCATTAGTGACTCTCCCTTGACTGCAATCAATAGTGTAGATTCGAGGTGTCACATCTCTACTGGACTACATGTTCATCTCACGTTGTTAAATCTTTTTAGGTGTAAGAACGGAGGATTTCATTTGAGTTGAGAAATTTGGTTAGGGCTTTTTTTTTTTAGTCACGGGGCCTTGTATATGTAGGCAGAATGCTGTTGTATTTTATCAAGGATTAATCCCTTTTCATTCATGCAATTATAAGTCTACGAACATTTTTGTATCAATTGTAATTATTGTTGTATCATATGAATACACGAGAGAGAATTTTTTTTGTTTACATAAGTTAGTGATGAAGCTTCCGCATTTTTATTGATGAAAGTGGACAATAATGATGGATATGGTAATATTAACTGGATTCTAAAACATGGGGCTTGACAAGTTCACTCGAGTGCACATTTGATGGCTCGAGCGATCAAGCAAGGCTTGCAGGATCTCAGTTCAGAAATATAAGTACTGTAGGGATGAAAAGATTACTCGAGCACACTTTTGATTGCTCAAACGGTCCATGGAGTTTGGCAGTTGTTCTAGTAATTGAAACTGATCAATCTGAAGAAGGATCATATAGGGAATGATTCCCAATCTAAACACTCAAAGCTCTCACAACAATACAAATGAATAAAGCAAATGCAATTCAAAATTGTTCGTCACACGAGATTGCCAAGACAAGGGTCTTAACAAAATTCGACCAAGTTCGAAGAGATGAATAAGCTCTTAAAAAAACCAATGTTGACGCGAAAAAAAAATAAAAATAAAAAATCCACGTTTACGTTTTTCCATCGCATTTATGAATTTTGTACCAACAATTCCTCTCAACCCTCATTTGGGTGCTGAATCGACCATTTTCTACTTAATGAGAATATTAAGATAAATGTCAAAAATGGAAAAAACAAAAATAATCTTCATTTAAATGTGAAATACTTATAATTATGTAAAGTATATGTTTAAAAAAAATATTATTTGTGATGTAAGTATATCTTCAAGTATAAACCGGCACTTATGTATATAATATGATTTTAAGCATTTATGATCATAGTTATCTGTATGTTGTTATTGTTTATGATCATGTTGGGATCCCTACTGAACTTTATGTTTATCCCATGTTGCAAATCCTTTTTCAGGTGAGTATTGAAAAGTGACTCAAGATTGAAGATCTTCATTATCTGTTGGCCACGGGTCTTTTATTTGTTGGCTGAATGTCGTTGTTGTAAAAGGGTTGAACCTTTTCTCTTTTATGTAATGATGTAAGCTTGCGGGCAATTTATTGTAATTATGTCACATGTTGCATTATTGGTATATGGATGAGAGAATCTTCATTTACTTATCTTTATTAAGATATTGAAATTTCTGTCTGCTATCTCTGAAATTGATGATAATAATAATTTGGTAATGTTATTCGAGTAATAAAAAGTGGAGTGTTATAGGTTCATGATGGAATCTCTACTGGACCTTATATTCATCCCACGTTGCTAATCATTTTTCAGGTGTAAGTTGAGAGATGATTCAAGTTTGGTAATCTTGTTGGCGGAACATCATTGTTGTAAAAAAGGTTAAACTCTTACTTTTAATGTAAAGATGTAAGCCTACGGACACTTTGTTTAAATATAATTTCTGTTACATTCCATATATGTACGATTGAAAGGACTTTTATTTGTTTATGGGGACAATGTATGTATAATTCTGCATGTTCTTAATGGAAATGGATTTATATTAATAGATATGATAATATTACTTGGGTAATAAAAAGCAGGGCGTGACACAAAACTTAGCAATGCAAGTCCACTATTGGACATATGATGATCCTACAAAATCTGTTTCGCAATGCATTTAAGTTATTTTTAGTTTATATTATTTTCTTCCTTAGTAATATTGGTGTATATATCATCTATGCATGGTTAATATTTCTAATAAAGTGTCTCTAATTGGCGGATTTATAAGACAAAGTCGTGGGTGATAAATTTTAATTTTTATATTAATTTTTTACATTTTATTATTTCTATGTGCAACACATTCATTTCATCTAATATTTCTTTGGTTTTAATTTAGGATGTAATTTTTAACTATTGATGTGCTTTATTCTAAGTATAGTTTGAGAAAAGTTTGCAAGGCAGTTGAGTTAAATATTAAGAAAGGTTATAATTTAATATGATCCTCTCTCTTTTTCTTTTAAAAGATTTTACCATTTTGATATGCATTTTAAGAATTTATTACATATAATTGATTTATTGCACCTGGGTATAATTCAAATATTTTAATTTGTTAATGCTAGTTTAATTTCATATTGTAGTGTGTTAATAGTTTTCTGAGAGGGTAATTTATGTAAAAATTGGGCCGAGCTGGGTAATGGGCCGTTATGGGCCACAATACGAAGGGCTGAGCAACAAGGCCTTAAAGTTAGTCCGGTCCCAGAGCCTTGAAGTTAATACGATCTCAGAAGGCCTTGTTGTTATCCCGGTCCAAGGGAGCATTGCAAACAGCTCAGTCGCCACATGCAATGTTAGCTCAGTCGCAGCATGTTGCTGTTAGCTCGATCGCCACGACAGAATGGATAGCCGGGCCGCCGCGGCTAGTATGGTTAGCCCGGTCATATCCTTTAAACCGAGGTATGCTGAGCCCTCTTCAGGACATTTTTTTGGGTTAGTTCGGCTCGACTCTATGGATAGCTCAGCCTTGGCATGCGAAGCTAAGGTAGAAGCAAGGAAAGGAAGAGTCGAACTGGCAGTTAGATCGGTCATACCTGCCTGTCTAGTATGGCAATGTTATTTCGGTCATATGGTGATCCGACCATGGTAAAACCATCTCACTTGGTTTGAGCAGTGATGAAGGTGTTGAAGGATAAGCATTATCCTTCAAGAATATGACTCGTAGGAGGACTCTATATGGAGGAGTAAAAGTCCTACTAGGATTGTGCCACACGGAACTTACAAAAGCTCACAAACATCACCTATGGAGAGGTAACACAACTTTGATTCCCGAATACACAGAGCTTTTTGTCTATTTGTCTATTGAGCTGACTTAGGCATCGGAGAGGTATCCGGCACACACCCGCCGGCTAGCTCACGTTTGTGTTTTCAGGGAGTAAAGCGACGACGTGTGGAGGAGCGCAACCTTGATCAACAGGATTATACGAGAAGGTTTATTTTTTTCCCGTACAATTGGCGCCGTCTGTGGAAACAAACAGAACGAACGAAACCTCTTGATTAAGTTTTCCTTGCAAATAAAAAGTAATGGCACACAATGAAGATTTGCCGCAGTCCGCCATCGATGGACAAACCCCAGAAGGAGATGGGAGGCGTGAAGGCTTGCCTCCTATCCCTCCCATGGCGGACTTGAAGCCGCAACAACAGAACCCCATGAGGGATGCTAGGGGAAGGCAGAATAACAGCCCCCGTCACTCTCGTTCACAAAGTCCTGACAGACAAAGGCGGAGGATTGATCCTCAAGTTCTGGAGGACCGCGTAAAGGAGCAGGATGAATTGATATGACGGATGGTGGCGGACATGGAATCTATGAAGCGCCTGATGAAGGGAAAAGAAGTGGCGACAGGAGAGGGGGCGCAAAAGCAAGACGCCCCATCACCACTCAGAAGACCGTGGTAGGCATACCACGCCATCACAAGTAGAGAGTAGAAGCCTCAGGACAGGCGATACTCAATCCAAAACCTCCAGGACTCGTTGCTCCAGGTCTGAGAGAACGAGGAATGAAAGGACATACACTGAGGGGAGCACCTATCGGCCCTCACGCACGCACCAGACATCGTCAAGACAGACGGAGATGCCTAGGTCATCCGACTTACGAACCGTGCTAGAAGAAAGGGCACGATGGAAGGAAGACACCAGGGCACGTGACCCTCGCAGAGTTTCTGCCCTTCAGGGGTTGGCTCCTCGGACGCATGGAAGCGTCGAGGTTGGAATGCCATTACCGCGCCCTGCCTACGAACCAACGGACAAAGCATTATCGAGGCTGCAGACCTCGCCATTCGTTCCGGCAATTGAAAACGCGCCCCCTACCTTCGGGCTTCCTTCAGCCCAAATTCACCACGTACGAGGGGAAAACGGACCCCTACATGCACCTAAGCCACTTCCGCCAGGTTATGGCGGTATATCGGCGAAACGAGGCTTTGATGTGCATCCTCTTCCCATCAAGCCTTGGCGACGTAGGCTTGACTTGGTTCGAAAAACTTCCAGAGGGTAGCATAGCCTCCTGGGCACAATTGACAGAGGCGTTCGTAACAAGGTTCAAGACGAACACCAAAACCCTGGTGGAGATTGATCAGCTACTCTCCATCGACATGGGCGAAAAAGAAACATAAAGGTCCTATAATAGCCGCTACTGGGAGACCTTCAACCAGATTGGGGACTGCCCCACCAATCTCGCCATTGCACAATACAAGAGAAGCCTTCCATTCAGAAACATACTAAGGGACTCAATCACCATGACACCGCCCCTCACCATGGAGGCCTTGATGGAAAGAGTGCATTAGCACATCAGGGTAGAAGAGGATGGCGCCCGTGCCAAAACAAAATCTGGCACGATCATAGTACCAGTGAAAAAGGTCTCAGCAAAGGTCAACGCGGTAGACCGTCCGAGCAGAAATGGACGAGGCAGGTGAGACAACAGAAAGGACCAGGATAAAAGATGGTTGCGAGTCCGCACTGCCATAACCATGGTATTCAAGAAACCGATCTATCGGATTCTAAGCGAAATACGCGATGAGCCTTTCGTCAGATGGCCAGCTAAGCTAGGAGAAGCACAGAAAGACTATGATGAAAGATCGCGGTGCACCTTCCACAAAGAAAAGGGGCACCGCATTGAAAATTGCACGCCATTGAGACAGCATCTAGCGGAGTTGGTGGCAGCCGGTCACCTGGATAAATACATTGAAGGAGGGACGCAACCAGCCCCCCAGGACCACAATAACCCCAATGGGATGCCAATTGATGCCCCACCTTAAGGCGTAATCAATGTGATACATGGAGTATTCGAACCTGAGCGTGTATGCGAGCTCAGAGGGTCGATCAAGAAGGCTGAGCACTTAAGGGAGGTACTGAGCGCTCAACCTACCATAAAGAAGGGAAGGACGGAGGCTGCCAATGTCATCTCTTTTTCAGACAGAGACTTGGCCAGGATATAATGCCATCATAACGACGCGCTAGTCATCACTCTCCGCGTCAAGGTTTACGACATCAAGCGGATTTTGATCAGCCAGGGAAGCTCGTGTGAGATCATGTACTACGACACCTTCAAACAATTGAAGCTAGAAGACAAGGACTTGGCACCTGTCGTGTCACCCCCTCCACTTACAATATCATCTTGGGCAGAACATTGTTGCATGCCATGCGAGCAGTAGCATCATCCTATCATCAAGTAATGCGATTCCCCAATGAAGCCGGGGTAATTGAAGAAGTCTATGGAGACCAGATCATGTCCAAACAATGCTTTGTCACGGTAAATGGCAACCGCGCTGCCAAGGGATATGTTCATTCGGTAGAAGAACCTGAGAGCAATGAACTGTTCACAGACGTCGGCAAAGCAGCTGATCAAAAAGTGGTGGAAGACTTGGTAGAAGTAAGAATAGATGAAAAGAACCCGGATAAGTTCTTTTTGCTCGGTTCGTCGCTGTCCAGCACTGAAAGATTAGAGGTCTTGGAATTCTTAACCTCTAACATCGAAGTATTCGCCTGGACACCCTATGACATGCCAGGCATTGATCCAAACTTCATCTGTCACCAACTCAATGTCCACAAATCATTCAGCGCACCCGCAGATCGGCACTTCACCACGCCGAGATAGTGGCGGAAGAAGTGGGAAATCTGCTAGAGGCAGGAGCTATCAGAGAGGTGCACTACCCCAAATGGATCTCCAACACAGTCGTGGTGCCAAAGTGCCAAAGAAGAATGGCAAATGGCGTGTCTGTGTCGACTATAAGACAGTCAACAAAGCATGCCTAAAGGACAGCTTCCCCCTACCACGGATAGATCAACTGGTAGACCTAACGGCAGGGCACAACCGACTTAGCTTTCTTGATGCATACAGAGGCTACCATCAGATCGCCATGTATGAGCCAGACCAGGAGGTCACGTCCTTTACAACTCCAAGAGGACTGTATTGCTACAAGGTCATGCCCTTTGGCCTAAAGAACGCAGAGGCAACATTCCAGAGAATGGTCACTAAGATGTTTGAGCCGTTGTTAGACAGAACAATGGAGGCTTACATCGACAACATGGTGGTCAAGAGCAGGGATGAGAACGACCATCTAAGGGACCTAGATGAGATGTTCCAGATTCTGAAGAGGCACAAGTTGCGCCTTAATGCATCTAAGTGTGCGTTCGGTGTAGGATCTGGCAAATTCCTGGGCTTCCTGGTGACCAACCAGGGTATGGAGGCAGACCCCTCCCAGATCAAAGCAAGTCAGGACCTGGAGAGGCCTAACTCAGTAAAAGAAGTACAGCATCTCACCGGCATGGCAGCTGCACTCAACCGATTCATTAGACGATCGTCAGACAGACTACGACCATTTTTTCAAGCATTAAAAGCCAAGTTGGAGTGGAACGAAGAATGCGACCGCGCTCTGGAAAGCTTGAAAAATACATGTCTTCTCCACCACTGCTTGTCACCCCAATACCTGGAGAAGAACTCTTCCTGTACCTGGCAGTCTCTCAGCACGCAATTAGCGCAGTGTTGGTCCGTGCGGAAGGAATCCAACATCTGCCTATCTTTTATGTCAGCAAGACATTGCTAGGCACTGAAACAAGGTACTTGCCACTGGAAAAACTAGCATTGGCCTTGATGATGGCCTCAAGGAAGTTGTCACACTACTTTCACGCTCACACCATAGTCGTCCTCACAGCTTTCCCACTAAAAGCTTTGTTTGAGAGGACGAACTTTTCTGGGTGAATCTTGAAGTGAGCAGTAGAGTAAGGACAATTTGACATCAAGTTCCAATCCAGAACCGCAGTAAAGGCCCAAGCTTTGGCAAACTTCGTCGCAGAATTTACCCCAGGAAGTCATCATATTTGCCCAGTTGACCTAACTGGCACAACCGAACTAGGGATGGAAGTAGACGTCGGAATAGTGCAACCCCTAGTGCTGGATACTCAGTCAGACTCTAAGGCAGACCAAAGTAAAGAGAGCAAGGCAGAAGCGAACCATGCTACACCAAGCCAAGACTCACCAACAAATAAAGACTTGGTACCATCAGATGGCAAGGGGCAGACAGCAAGCATGGACCTTGGAGAAAACACCAGCAACATTCTTGACCCCACGACATCATCTGATCCCTCCACATGCTGGAAGTTGTTCGTTGGAGAGATGTGGAAGCTCTTCGTGGATGGAGCATCCAACCGGCATGGTGCAGGACTTGGCATAGTCCTCATCTCTCCAAACGGCCTTGTTGTGGAGTAAGCAGTCAATCTTGGCTTCCCAGCATCAAACAACGAAGCAGAGTATGAAGCGCTTCTTGCAGGCCTAAAATCAGCATCCTATATGAAGGCCACCGAACTAATGGTTTACAGCAACTCACAGCTGGTGGTAAACCAAATTTCAGGCGACTACAAAGCAAAAGATGAGAGGATGGCTAAGTACCAAGACTTAGTCTGAAAAGAGATCAAAAAATTTGAAGTAGTAAGGATAGAACAGATTGGCATGGAGGAAAACAGCAGAGCAGACGAACTATCAGGCTTTGCTTCAATGGCAGATACGTCCATCCCTCATCCATTGCTAATCGACTACCTACCAAGACCAAGCATTGAAGACCCCGAAGCAAAAGAGGTATGTTGCGCCGAACTAGGCCCCTCGTGGATGGATCCCATCATACTGTTCTTAAAAGACGGCGTCTTACCAGAAGAAAGAAAAGAAAGAGCACTGGTTCAGATCGCCACATACCAACAAGAGTTATCTAGGAAATACAACAAAACAGTGCATCCAAGGCAATTCAAGATTGGAGATTGGGTACTGCGCAAAGTAATGGGAAACACCTTGGTACCAAGAGACGACAAGTTAGGGCCTAATTGGGAAGGACCTTACAAAGTGGTTAGATTAGCTGGCAAAGGGGCATAACACTTAGAAGATGAGGACGGCAAAGCAATTCCCAGACCATGGAACACTGCCAATCTCAAACTATTTTATTTTTAGTTATTCTTTCAAGTAACTTGTAATTTTTCTTTTCCCCAATAAACCAAGTAGTTTTCTTTTCAGCATAAGTGTTTTATTCTGTAAAAGTTGTTTTAGTGAGTTAGGGGCATTGAAAACTTGGTTGGTCGGAAAAACCAACACCCTCCCTAAGCCCAGGATAAGGATCCAGGCTACAGGACGTTTGGTCGGAATAACCAAACACTTTACTCTAGGTTGGCTGGAAAAACCAATTTAGAGGTTGGCTGGAAAAACCAACACCCTTCCTAAGCCCAGGATAAGGATCTAGGCTGCAGGACGTTTGGCTGGAAAAACCGAACACTCTACTCTAGGTTGGCTGGAAAAACCAACTTAGAGATTGGCTGGAAAAACCAACACCCCTCCTAAGCCCAGGATAAGGATCCAGGCTGCAGGACGTTTGGTCGGAATAACCAAACATTCTATTATAAGTTGGCAGGAATAACCAATTTAGAGGTTGGCTGGATTAAACCAACTCTTAGTACTCTTCAGCCGAAGTAAGGATCTCGGCTGAAGAGTGGTTGGCTAGATTAAACCAACTCTGGGTACTCTTAAGCCGAGGTAAGGATCTCGGCTAAAAGAGTGGTTGGCTGGATTAAATCAACTCTTGGTACTCTTCAGCCGAGGTAAGTATCTCGGCTAAAAGAGTGGTTGGCTAGATTAAACCAACTATTGGTACTCTTCAGCCGAGGTAAGTATCTCGACTAAAGAGTGGTTGGCTGGATTAAACCAACTCTTGGTACTCTTTAGCTGAGGTAAGTATCTCGGCTAAAGAGTGGTTGGCTGGATTAAACCAACTATTAGTACTCTTCAGCCGAGGTAAGGATCTCGGCTAAAGAGTGGTTGGCTGGATTAAACCAACTCTTAGTACTCTTCAGCCGAGGTAGGCATCTCGGCTAAAGAGTGGTTGGCAGCTATAATAATATTTCAAGTATAGGACCGACATAGTTATCTTGGCGGGAAAATGCAAGTCTGTATACAAAATGGATACAGGTATGGCACAGACCGAACAGAAAGATGAAAGGTTTTTCATTCATTCAAAAGCAAAACAAACAGAGGTGCAATAGTTGGGGACTCATCCTGATTACAAATTTTTGTCCAACAAAAAGAAAAAAATACAATAATCAAGCAAAAAGATCATCCATATCAGCATCCAACTCAACTCCGAGTCCGGTCTCAGCAGGAAGATCGGTAGTGGCAAGAGCCTCTTGGTTGGGCTCAGTTGAAACAAGCTCCCCTTGGTTTGGCTTGATTGGAGGCACCACAATAGTTGAAGCGGGTGCTGGGGGTTGGAAATCCCTGGAATTGGAGAGATAGATCGACGATCGGGCTGGGAGTTGTCCTCAGAAGCAGAGTCTTCATTATCACCTTCCTCAAGAAATTTCTGCTGAAGGGCAGCAGCATACTCCGCCATGGAGCCCGGAATAAAATATACAGGAGGATTGAAGACTTCGGTCTCTGGACCATGACTGAGCTGTGTCACTGCCGCCCTCCATCTGCACTTGAAGAACAGATCTTTGGCAGCTTCGCATTGTTTAGTATAAGTTGCCTCTCCCTCCTTGAAGCCCCGGAGTTCGGCATCATTCACACTCTCCTTTAGCTTGGTGATCTCGGTATCCTTCTTCTTCTCGAGCTTTCCAAGCTGGCGCAGGTACTTGTCTTTCAGCTCGGCCGCAGCCTTCTATTTTTCTGCTTTGGCTGAATTAACTAGGTCGGTTAGCCTGGTTACTTCAGCTTCTAGCTCGGTCATCTGTCGCTTGGACTCTTTTAGCTCGGCTGTTTTGGCTTTGGCCTCTGCCATGGCCTCCTTAGTGGTCCTACGAAGTTCCAACACATGCTTGTGTGCGACATGATTCTTTTGCAGGGCCTGCAAAAGGAGTGGTACAGTCTTTAGATAAACCGAACTGAAAGATGTTGAAATTTGGGGGTAGGAAACAGAACTTACCAAAACCATGGATTTTGTAGCCGAACGAATGGCACGCAGCTCGGTGAGGTTGTCATGGTGCGCCATATCGGCTGGAAGGCAGACACTATTGGACAGATTGAATGCCATTAAGTGGTCCTCTTCAGAAACCACCGAATCAGTGTCCTCAATGGCTCGGTTCTGGAAAGTGAGCTTTGGAACCCACTTGGAAGAACTAGCCCGGTAAGAACGCTCCGACTGTGGACTTGGGGGAGGGCTTGAGACAGTGGTTTGAGGAACCACGGTTTCGTCTTCATCCATAAGTCGTTGCTCGGTTACGGTAGTCCGGGCACGTTTGCTTGGGCGATATAAGGAGGGTTGTTGAGATAGAAGGGCCACTACGGTTTCCTGAGTCTGGTTGGGTGGTGGTACCTCAGCTTGGTGTGTTTCGGTTAGCAGGGCCCATACTCTGTTCCTCTTGGCCATCTCTTGTTCAGCAGTAGTACGGACCAGGTTAATTTGTGGCAAGGTTGGATCCGGTTTAGGAGATGCCTCTAGCAAGAAGTCTGTTACTCTGGCTTTTCGTCGGCTGCTATATCTATACGTCGGTTCAAAATTCAGTAGCTTGGTCCAACTTTTTTCGAGATATCGTAGTGCGGCGCGAAGTGTGTTCAAATTGGGGTAGCTGTACAGTGACTTAAGGTGGGCTGAATCTGCATAAAGAAAACTGTCAGCTCGGTTGAGGAACAGGAAACCGAAATAAAAAGAGGCATGCAAAGAAGCCGAGGTAATTATACCGGTGGTTCCTTTCTTCCAGTTTATACTGCGGCCTGGGATCTGGGCTTGGGGGTCTTCAAAATTCCCAGATACCCAGAAAAAATCATCATCGTTTAAGTCTTTGTCTGGTGTGTCCTTTATTATTTTCTCACGA
>CM069906.1:23158331-23205881 GCA_036172215.1 Camellia granthamiana | reverse complement strand
TGAGTGTCCTTGGTGAAAGACCAGAAAGCCGCGCGGATAGGTGTCGAGCCTTCCGATTAATACCGGTAAAAATGACAGTTTGGTAGTACTCGTAGAGTCTACTTGCAGACACCAGCCTAGGGATTACCAGTGTCGTATTTACTGCCCCTGTTGATTAAAACTGAAAATTTGAAATGTGTTGAGATGGAAAGCTTTTATTGGCAAAATTGAGATTGCTAATTTTTATCGAAATGGGAATTTTATGAAGAGTATGAAATGAAATTTCTTTAAAAGAGCATGGCATGACATCGACATTTGCATCCTTATTGAAAATTGCATAACTGTATATACTTTGTTAGAATTCTCTACTGGGCTTTATGCTCACCCCTATGGGACTTTGGTGCAGGTAAAGATGCGGTGATCCCGCCAAGCGGAGGGCACGGATAATTATAAAGAGTACATAGCTCTTAATTTTGTTGTGATTTTTTTTAAGCCAAGGGCTAATGTGTTCGGGTCCGAGCGACCACTTTGTGTAACCGGGCTATTGCCTTGGAAGATGTAAGCCCTTAGGGGCATTTTATTGTTTTGAAAATTGGATGCCTTACCTGCTATAAATTCATGTAATTCTTTTATCGTTGAATGTATAACCGCATGTGAACTCTTGTATAACTCTCTTATTCACTATGTAAAGATGGAAGGATTATTGTTATTGTTTAGTGAATGTTAACCAATGTGGGTGGTTCATGTCGAATTATTTGGGGCGTTACAACTTGGTATTAGAGCTATCGGGTTTGAATACTTGGGGCTCGCGGGAAGTGGTTGCTATACCACAATGGGTTCATTTCACATGAGTAGTGAATGTTTTGTCTATGTGATTATGTGATAGCATGTTTATGTGACTATGTGGGTATGTGATTAGACTTTTGGGATGTTATTTGCGCCTGTTAGATTCCTTGAGGTCTTATTAGAATAGTACCTGATCAATACTCATTCTACTAAGAATTCTTGGTTTCTCATGGGACGAATCTCATCACTAAAGGATAATTCGTATGTGTTTAAATACGTGCTGACGTGGAGTGAATTGAATTGTTTGTGTGTTAGAATGTATATAATTGTATTAGTTTAACGTGTGAGGCAAGTTGCGAGCACATTTGGAATTATGTGCTAAGTTATCTATTTTGTTCCTTAAGTAGGATGTCGGGAAGGATTCGAACACGAGGAACTAGAGGATGGATGTGTAATAGGAGTGTTGGTAGGGGGGCATGGCGGTTCCCCTAGTGCCTGTCGTTACAGCATCGGCTGTCAGCAAGGAAGTTACACGCGAGGTTATGAGAGCGGTGCAAGATGCTTTAGCTCACAATGAGGGGGACAACGGGCGCACCCTCAAGCTTATTAAGGAGTTTCTTCACTCCAATCCACTGGAGTTTTTGGGGGAGGCAAAACCGCTAGAGGCGAAGAGTTGGTTAGAATAGATTACCAAGACTCTTGAGATGTTCAGAGTTGAGGACGAGGGGTTGAGGATTTCTTTGGCGACCTTCCAATGGAAAGGAGATGCGAATTATTGGTGGAAGTATACGAAGGATGTTGTAGGGGCCACATGGGTTGCGTTTACCGAGGCCTTCTTGGCCAAGTATTTCCCTCCTTCTGCTCGGGAAAGGTTGAGGGAACAGTTTGTTGAGTTACACTAGGGTGTTGTTCCTTTGGCTCAGTTTGAGATAAGGTTTACTAGTTTGTCGAGGTTTGCTCCAGAGTTAATGGCAACTGAGGAGCGTCATTGTTATGAGTTTGAAAGGCAGTTATGTGATGATATCCGAGAGAAGGTGGTTGAATCTATGTGGAAGAATTATTTCACTTTAGTTGAGGCGGCGGCCCATGGGGAGGCCATGGTTAGCAGTGTTGGTCGGGTGAGAGAGGAGGCCACTTTGGTAACTCTTACGGTTTATAAGCACTCTAGGCTTAGCAAGAGGTGGAGGCGAGCGCACGTTCACTCCTAGACCCAGTCCTTGTCTTCGTCAGGGGTTTCAGACTCGTCCATTGGAGGACCCAGTGAGGTTTGGGCTCCAAGTCAAGTTTAGAATTGGGAGATTGCTGTTTGTTTTTATTGTGGTCAGCGGGGCCATGTTAGACATTTTTGTCCTTTGCGTGTGAATTCTTCGGGTGTTCCAGGATCTAGTCGGACTCTATCCCATCAGTCCAGTTAGGGATGTTATCGGTATCAGACCCGAAGAGGCCAGGCTTCGAGAGCTTCACGAGGGTTAGCTTTTCACCCAGCACAGTAGTATCACCCTTGAGGGGGGAACTTTTGTTTTAAAGATCTATGTTGTTAGCTGTGAAACTTTTGTGATTGATCGGTGTGTTTTAGGATGCTAAGGCGCCGTAGTTAAGTGTTGTTTATACATTGTTGTTTGTTACCCTCACGTGTTAGGGCTTGCTAATGAAACTTAAATTCCTTGTTAGGTATGTGTAATGAAATGTGCAAATGGAATTGGTGATCCTAGTACTATTGTGTATCAATTGTTGAATTTTGTGACGGCCTTGTGATGGCCTTCGATTTTGTTTAGTTTAGAAATTATGGATGGGGATTGAGAAGTCTGCGGAATTTTTGTGACAAACGTAGTGTTAGGATGAGGGCCAAAATTTTAAAAGCTTTATTGTGTTAAGTTTGAGAAAGTGTGAGATCTTAGAGTTTTGTGAAGATTAGTGGAAGTGATGTAGGAATGTCTAAGGGGGGGTATGAGGTTTACACCTTGGGTAGTGAGAATGGAGCCTGTGTGTGCTGCTTAGTGTTTTAAAAAAAATTGATTTGTGAGTTCATCGGGGTCCTATCGACCATGAATAGGGTTAGTGCTATGTCAAGGTTGATTGTAAGTTAATAAAGGTGTGTGTGGAATGAGCTTGTAGTGTTGTTAGATTTTGGTGGAGATTTGAGTGGGGAAAAGAATTTCGTGGGTAGATACTTGAAGTATTACTAGAGCGACGAATGGTTTGCGTTCTCAAGTGACGAGTATACCGTTGGTAAAAATTGTCTTGCGTAACCCGAATCGTGTGATCGCCGTTGACCCACTCGGTCTTGTGTTGGGTATAAGAGTGTGTTGGCCATCTAGGCGTGTGAATGGAATTCCTTTGGGAATGGTGTGTAGGTGTTTGAAGACCGGGAGCGGAAACTCTTGGCTAATTAGTTAAGTTGAGTGGTATCAAGGTGAGTGACAAATAGTCACCTTAGATTGGTTTAGTTGTGGGTTATAAAGTTGAGCTTTTGGAAAATTAGTACAATTTGGCTA
Source organism: Camellia granthamiana (assembly GCA_036172215.1). NCBI lineage: Eukaryota > Viridiplantae > Streptophyta > Magnoliopsida > Ericales > Theaceae > Camellia > Camellia granthamiana. The sequence continues at coordinate 23,202,621 of CM069906.1, read as the reverse complement.
GAAGGCGGCGTAGTGCCGTGGGTTGTGCCTAGGGCGTTGGGCCTTGCGTTTGTGTGTGGTTATCGGTGCACGCATCTCTGTGTAAGTTTTGAAGTCGTGAATCGAGGTAGGGTGTTAGCTTCTGGGTTGGGAATACTCATAGGCTTTTGGGTACCGTTGCTCTTTTTAGTTAATGTTTGTGTTGGTACGGAACTTTCGGAGTTTGGAAAGTTATGTGTGTTGCATTGTTCCATTTAACACCGTGATTATTTCTAATTGTCGTACTGGAAGATGTGATTGTCTCATTGTGAAAAACACTGTAAGTGTGACGGATGTGATTGGGTGATGGTGGAAATTCACCGGGTGTAGTCGAGACGATAAATTGATAAGTGAATGTTGGTTTTTGAAAACTTTCATGGCGTTTTTGTTTCAACTAAGACCCTTGGGGAGAAATTTTAAGGCTCGTTTTGGGAAAAATAATCACAAAATAAATTGTTTTTACTCGAAGTTTATAACACGAATCCTTCATTGGAAAACAATATGAATTCAAATGAAATTCTGGAGAAAAGGTATAAATAAGAAAAAGATTTTCTTTCCTTTAAGATGACAAAAACAATTCCTATTTTAACTAGTTTATGTGATTGTGTCGTTATCTTGTGTGAATAATAACTTGTGCGGTAATAATAATGTTATTGGTCGAACGGAATGGTATAATTGTTGTATTCTGTTAATTAATATTGTGGAAAATGTTATGTTATGTTGTTACGGTTGTGGCATCACCATGTGGGTGATGGGTGTTGTTGGTTAATGGCAGAGATTTGCTGGTTGTTACGGTGGAGTGGAAATTAAAATGAACGAATTTTGGATCTTTGCTTGAAAAGAAGAAAATGCATTTTGACTAGTGACCGATGTGAGTTTGGAACACCTTTGAGAAAATGTTTTGCGTGTAAAGAGTTGACTTTTCCAAATAATTGAAAAAAAAAAAACCTTCTTTTGGAATTGAGTTGTTAACTAATGTACCCTTATAGTTGTGATGGTGTAACCACTTTGATTGTATTTCTAAATCTCGAGTTTCGTACGTTTGGTTATGCAAATTATTGGGCGTTGTAAGAACTTGTTAGATCGGAGTCGTGTCTTGAACCGAGTTTTGTTGTAACATTCTCCTTAAATGAGGTAACCAAGGATCTTGTGGTAAAAAAAAAAAAATCTAGTTTCCATCTTGTTGGAGTACTGAGCGTGGACAGTGTTTGGGCTAGTGGTGGTGGAAACCCGGGGCATGCGTGTGGTTGCCGTGGTTGTTTGTTGTTCTTGTCTCATAGACCCAACGAGTGGTGTGAATCGAGGGGAAGTCAGTGACCCCTTTCCTCGTGTTCTCGACTAATTCGGTATCCTTGGCGTTCCTAGGGTCGGGGTAGTATTCCAAATTGGTTGTAGCCGAAAGTTGGTGTTGTGTTTCCTTGGTTGGTTGGGAGGTCTCCCTTGGCACTGTTTGAGGCCTTGTGTGGCTGACCTTGTAGGTCACCAGTTTGTTGGGTCAAAGTAGGGGATGCACCGTTGTTAGGTCCGGAGATTGTTAGGGAGACAACCGAGAAAGTTGCTCTCATTCGTAAGAGGTTAGTTACGGCCCAAAGCCGATAGAAAAGTTATGCCGATAAGAGGAGACAACCTTTGTTCTTTGGAGTGGGTGATCGTATGTTCCTTAAGATCTCACCTAGGCGAAGTTTGATGAGGTTCGGTAAGAATGGTCAGTTGTCTCCGAGGTTCATTGGATCTTTCGAGATATTGGATAGAATCGGGGAAGTGGTATACTGGTTAGCTTTACCGCCACAACTTTTAGGGATTCTTAATGTATATCATGTGTCAATGCTTAGGAAGTACGAACCCGACCCTTCTCACATGTAGATTGGGTTGTGTAGACTCGCCCGAACTCCGCTCCGTGTGCGAGGGCGTGAATTGTAGTTCTAGTTACTACAGTTCGGACTCCTGTCACGGTTCTAAATCTAATCTCACAAAGTGCAATGTAAGACTGATAAATCACCAAAAAGTCCAAATTCGGCAAATCGTTTTGGAAAATCGATTTTAATCAAAAAGCGCCAAACATGGACTGCTTTGCCAGATTTCAGAGTCGCCACCTAAATATTTCATTTTTGAAAAATTTAGGAAACCCTGACTCGTGCCTAAGGCCACATGTCCGTCATTACCAAAGTTGCCTCGGCTCGGGAACTTGGGTACCGGGGGGGGGGAGGTCATGAAATGAGCACCCCCGCTCGCCCGATCAAAGATCGGTCTCTACTAACATGATATGTTGTTTTTGAAAACACATGTGTTCTTATTCCGGTTTATTAGCTAGAATTACTATGTGATGTGCACAGCATACGAGTATAGACTCAATCACGCGGATTGGAACAAAACATCTCATGTTTGTTTTTTGAAAATGGTTTGAAAGTGCTACTCGCAAGTAGGCTAAGACACGGATTTGCCACCCTCAAGTGGGCTTTAGAAAAACATGATTTTGCCACTTCAAGTGCGCTTAAAACTCATATTTTGATGAGTTGTTCCAATTCAGGCAATCAAGCCTCCACCCACAGGCATTCATGCAGTTAAACACTTAAGCAGTTAGCCTCATGGCAAGCATGCTATCATGGTAGTCACTTACATACATGCAAGGATGCTAAAGCATAAACACTTACCTAGTATTCCGAGCCAAAACAAAAGCTACGTTAGAAATCAATGCATGATCCTAGCTATGTTAAGAATGCCTAACGCAACACATGCAAAATGCAACTAAGATAGGTTCGGCTATTCTAAGATGTCATGTGAATGCAACTAGATAACATGTATTCAAATTGGTATTGAAATACAATGTAGTTTGAATGATGCGCCGAGCCCGGTGCATGCAATACGAATGAATGATGAACGCATGCAAAACATAAGTATGCTAATTGAAACATGCCCTAAAACTAATCACTGAAAGCGGATAAGTAAAAAGGAGAAAGATGTGGGGTTGGAAGACATGCATCACACACACGCACACTTATTATAACATTTTCCCTCTCGACGGAGGGTCCGAATGAATACGCTAAGCTAGCTACACTAAGCTAATATAACTAATCTAATTAGACTAATTATTACATAACCCAATTGAATAACTAGCAAATACTAAGCTAATTATTACAAAACTTTAACTAATTAACAAATGAATTAATTAAATTACACATTCATGCTAAGCGTTAAAGTATGTAAACTAGGCTGCCTCAGCTCTGCCTTGAAGAAGTTGAAGATGCATGCTCGATTCCCGTCCCGGAAAGCTCTCCGGTTGCTCTCTTGTGGCTCTATCTGTAGGGTGTCCTTGAGAACTAGCTGCTGGATCTCACCAAAACAGTGCTGAGGAGTGCACCAGTGGCCTGCCGGCCATGAGGAGCTGCTGCCGACCTCCCTGCCGATCAAAAGTGTACACTGCTGGCCACAAATGAAGAGCTGTCGGCCAACAATAAGAGGGTGCCGGCCACTGGTGTGCTGTGACACCAAGCTGCAGCAGAGCACAAAATAGAGAAAATGGAGGGTCTCCTAAGGGTATGTACGTACTATGCCACTCCATATCACCTCAAAGCATCAAGGGAGAGACATAATTGGATCCAAGACCATCAATCACGCATCTCGATGCATGATGGCCAAAGATCCAACTTGTACAAATTTCAATGAATGCATGACAAATAAGACACTTAGACCATCTCCTTATCATGAGAAATCAAAGGAAATGGAGACCAAGGGTGATTGGCTCATTTCATCACTTCGAGTATGAAATGAGCTAATCCCCCTTGTGTTCAATACGACAACCGATTGAACACAATGCAATGCAATGCGCACACAAACAACATGTTATGCAGACAACCATGCTAATCTTGGCATGAAATGCAATACTCTAACATGCAAGCATTTATGCACAACATGTTAAGGGGCCAAGAGCACCAAGGCTAGTGAATAGAATAACACTATAAGCATGCATCACAATGCTCAAACAACCAAACCAGCCCCAAACAGAGTTACATCATGCCCAAAACAGTGGCAAAACATGCTAAGATAGAAGCTCAAAGGACTAAACAAACAAGCATACATGTTAGTCCAAGATTAAGGCACAAGACACAACTCTCCAAAAGCGATGAAAGAGTGAAACATGGAGTGTAATGGCATATGTTCTAGCACTGAAATGCCATGCTAAATGACTGAAAATCATGCAAACAACCCATGTAATGCATGTTGAAAGGTTTAAGCATCAAAGCTAGTGAAGTGTATTACACTAGAGGCACGCAAAACAATGCTCAAATGGCCAAATCAGCCCCAAGCAGACCTTATGCAGGCCAAAATAGTAGCCAAAATGGACTGAGATGATGGCTTGAAAGGCAAGAAAATGAGGCTCATGCAATGGCTCACAAATAAGGCATAAAGGTACAACTCTCAAGAGCACTTAAAGAGTGAAAAATATGTAAGTGTAACAACACTATATGCTCTGAAATATCATTCCAAATGATGCCAAAACATGCAAATACCTCAAGTCAAGCATGCAAGATACCTTAAAACTCAAAGCTATTCAAGGCTATTGCATTACAAGCATGCATAACAAGCATCATACGATCAAGAAGCCTCAAAATAGAGCTAGAGCATGTTAAAACATGAGTAGAAACTTGCTGGAGTGGAGCCAAAACATGCTAGAATAATGAGCCAAAACACCACGTATACTAGGCTAATGAGCAAGGTTTACACTACAAGTGTATGAAGCAAATGAGGGATGCTCTAGCCAACCAAAAACAGAGTTGTATCATGCTAAAATAACACAAAAACATGCTGAGATAGAACCAAAATAGGCTAGCATGATGGATCAAAGCATTGAACACACAAGGCTAAATGGCAAGATTACACTACAAGTGTATAAACCATGCAAGAGGTGACCCAACCAGGCCAAAACAGTGTTATGCCATGCTAAAATAGGGCCAAAAATAAGCTGAGAATAAGCCAACACATGCTAGAGAAACATGCTCAATCATTAGGCCAACAAGGCTTACAACCAAGACAAGAGGAGAGGGGACTACCCCCTCTCATTTTGGACCTCAAAACAACATTTCTAGCATTGAAAATCCACTAGATTTCAGTGGCTAAAAGGCCAAACAAAGATTGCCTCAAGGGCCTTAAGAGATGGCACAAAACAAGGCCAAACAAGGCACACAAGAGGGTAGAACACCCTCAACACTAAAGAGATCTTAAACAATCATCAAAAGCACTTAAATACAGAAATTTTTTTAGTTGAAACCAAGGCCTAAAAAAATATGCAAGGATGGCCTAATAAGCAATGAAAAATAAGCTTTAAAGAGGATATGAAACTCACCCTTGAAGCACAGCAATAACAGCAAGTTTCTGAGGCAAAACCAAGATAAAAACACTCAAATACAACCTCTAAGGATCTCAGCTCAAGAGTGAAGGTGTTATACTAGGTGTTGTAGTGCAAAAGTGAAGAGAAAATACACTTTAAGGCACAAACTAGCACAATATAGAGAGATATATTGTCTCTAAAATTTTGCTGAACCTCTGTAAAGGGGGAGGAGCCTCACCTTATATAGAGGCATGCAATGCAAAGCTTGTTAAACAAGCTTGAAATGGGCTTCATCCCTCCATACACGAGTATGGAGGAGGGCTTAGTGAAAACCAGTTGGCTCAAAAGATCTAGCACAAAATCTGCTGAGACAAGGTGTTCTGCCGGCCATCAGTGGTGGCCGGCAGTGCCTCATTGATGGCCAGCAGGCTTCATCAATGGTAGGCAGGGCTAAATGCATGGCCGGCGGTGCCAAAAAGTGGCTGGCAGTGCACCATGATAAGCATGCTGAAAGGACCAACACATGGTCCAAAAATGGGGCAGAAAGGATACAGGTGTAGACATCCCATTTTTTACCATCCTCAAGACTTGGTTGTGCTTGCAGGTACATCCAGCCACTAGTTTGATTGCTTGTCGAGTACTCGACTTTCACGGCAGAACGTCACAGGTTTGAGCTTTCCAAACCTTGTATCCTTTTTGCCCCATTTTTGGACCATGTGTTGGACCTTTCAGCATGATCCTTATGGTGCACTGCCGGCCATGCATTTGTGCCTGCCGGCCACTGATGATGCCTGCCGGCCATCAGTGAGCCACTGCTGGCCACCAATGATGGCCGGCAGAACACTTGTCTCAGTAGGTTTTACGCCAGATCTTTTGAGCCAGCTGGTTTTCACTCCTTTTCCCTCCATACATGTGTATGGAGGGATGAAGCTCTTTCCAAGCTTGTTTAACAAGCTTGGCTTTGCATTCCTCTATATAAGGAGGAGCTCTTCCTCTCTATCAGAGGTTGGAGCATTTTTAGAGAAGTTGTATCTCTCTCTCTCTCTCTCTATATATTTCTCATTCTCTCTCTATATATTGCTTGTTTTGTGCCTAAAAGTCCATTTTTCTTGCACTTTTGCACTACAACACATAGTGATACATCACCATCTTTGGGCTGAGGTTCTTGGGAGTGCTACTTGAGCTTTGAAAGTTGGTTTCTACCCGCTGAGGTTGCTGGTTTCGAAGTTGAGCTTCAAGGGTGAGTATATTCCCCATTTTAGCATTTTTTGTACCTCATTTTGGCCATCCTTGCATAGTGTTTTAGGCCTTTCTTTCAACTGAAAAAAGTTCTGTATTTAAGTTATTTTGATGTTTGTTTAAGGCCTCTTTGGTGTTAGGGGTCTTCTACCCTCTTGTATGCCTTGTTTGGCCTTGTTTTGAGCCATGCCTTAAGGCCTTTGAGCTAGCCTTTATTTGGCATTTTAGCCACTGAAATATAGTGGATTTTTAGTGGTAGACATGTGATTTTGAGGCCTCAAATCAGAGGGGGGTGACCCCCTCTCTTCTTGTTTTGTTTGCTTGTATGTTTGGCCTATCAAAGGAGCATGTATCTATATACTTTTGAGGCTTGGTTCATGCACTTTTTTGTGACTTTTAGGACCTGCCTTGACTCTTTCCATGGCTGGTTTGGTCACTCCTTGCATGCTTCTTGTATGTGTAGTGTAATCCCATGTGTGGCTCATCAAAGTAGCATGTCATTCTAGCATGCATTGGCCCCATTTCAGTAGGTTTTTGGCCATCATTTGACATTTCATAACTCTAATTTAAGTTGGTTTGATAGCCTCTTACATGCATAATACACTTGTAGTGTAAATCACACAAACTAGTTATGTGTGCTTCATGAAGTAGCATGTCATTCTAGCTTGTTTTGAAACCATTTCAGCATGTTTTTGGTGATTTTTTGCCATTTCATACCTCTTTTAGGGTTTGGTTTGGTTAGCCTTTGCATGCTCTATGCCCTTGTAGTGCAATTCCATGAAATAGCCTAGTATGTCTCATGCTTTAACATATCATTCTAGCATGATTTTGGCTTAACTTCAATAAGATTTTGTCCATGTTTTAACATGATTTAGCTCTGATTTTGGTTTTTTTTGGCATGCATGACTTGCTCTGTGTATTCATGGTTCAATCTAGCTTGCTAGCTTTGAGTGTCCAAGTCATTAGCATGCATTGCTTAGACCATTTTCATAATTTAGCATCATTCCATATGTTATTTCAGTCCATGAAATGTAGCCATGCACTTGCATTTGACATGCTTTCAATGCCTTGAAGAGTTTGCGTTTTATGCCTCATGAATGGATCATTGTGCATGCCTCTATGCTTAGGTCTTTGGGATGCCATCTCAGTGGGTTTTGGGGCTTATTTTGACATGCCATAGCTCTGATTTTTATTGGTTAAGTCATGCCATGTTTGGTTGTAATAGGTGCAGTGTAAACCTCCTTATTGGCCTTGCATACTCCATATTTTGACCCTTCATGCTAGCTTGTTTTGGCTTTGCTCCATGCATGTTTTGTCATTATTTTGGCATGATCTAGGACTGTTTTGAGTTGTATTGGCCATATGCTTCATGCATTGCATAGCTATAGTGTAAGTGCCTATGCTAATTTCAAGCTTTGAGCTTGCTTGCATGCCATACTTGCATTGATTAGTTGATTTGGCATCATTTCACATGAGATTTTAGAGCTTACCTCATTGCCATATATCCATGCTTGTCACTCTGTAAGTGTGTTTAAGAGTTGCATCTTTGTGCCTTAGTCCTTGAGCCAATTGGCATGCATGTTTGTCTTGCCTTTCCATGCTTCTCATACCATCATCTAAGTCCATTTTTGCATGTTGTTACATGCTTGTCACATTGCATGTTGTTACATGCTTGCTAGTTTGCATGTTGTTGCATGCTTATCCATCTTGCATGTTGTTGAATACTTGTTAGATTGCATGTTGTCACATGCTTGTTGTCGGCATTGTTGTTACATGCTCATTACATTACATATTTGCATTTGGCATGCTTGAGTTACATTGTGTACTTGCATGCTCATATTGCATTAGCATTGTGTTTGGCACACCTTGCATTGCATTGTGTTTGGTTTGGGTGTTAAGCCAAACACGAGAAACGAGGGACGTTTCATACTTGAAGTGATGAAACGTGCCTCAATTCTCGGTCGCCGGCGCTCTTGATTGAACATGATAGAGTTCTAGGCACTTATGTGTCTTTGTGCATTCATTTTTACATTGAAATGTGCACAAGTCGAATCTTTGGCCATCATGCATCGGGATGCGTGATTGATGGTCTTGGATCCGATTATGTCTCTCCCTTGATGTTTTGAGGTGATATGGGATGGCATAGTGCATACATACCCTTGGGAGACCCTCTATTTTCTCTATTTTGTGCTCTACTGCAGGTTGGTGTCACAACACATCAGTGACCGGCACCCTCTTGTTGTTGGTCGGCAGTGCATTATTTTTGGCCGGCTTCCACTCTTGGCCGGTAGGATGGTCAGCAGCAGCTCCTCATGGCCGGCAGGCCACTGGTGCACTCCTCAGCACTGTTTTGGTGAGATCCAGCAGCTAGTTCTCAAGGACACCCTGTAGACAGAGCCTCTAGAGAGCAACCAGAGAGCTTACCGAGACGGGAATCGAGCATGCATGTTCACCTTCTTCAACTTGTTGAGGCAGCTTAATTTAAATGCTTACCTGTTAGTTAGCTTCAATTTGTAATTTAATTAGTTAATTTGTTAATTAATTAAGTGTTGTAATAATTAGTTGTAGCTAGTTATTCATTTGGTTGTGTAATAATTAATTAGCTTGTTAGTTAGTTAATTAGTTGGTTTGTATTATTTATTCGGACCCTCTGTCGAGAGGGCAAATTTTGTAATAAGTATGCGTGAGTGTGTGAATGTCTTCCAACCCCACGTCTTTCTCCCTTTTATTTATCCGCTTTCAGTGGTTAGATTAGGGCATATTTTAATTAGCATCCTTATGCTTCGAATGTTTGCATTCATTCATCTGTCTTGCATGCACCGGGCTCGGCGCATCATACAAACTGCATCGTATTTCAATTCCAAGTTGAATACATGTATCAATTGTTGCATCTCATATGCCATTTTAGAATAGTCGAGCCTATTTCTAGTTGCATTTTTCATGTGTTGCATTAGCCATCTTAACATAGCTAGGCTCATGCATTGATTACTAACTAGCTATTGTTTTGGCTTGGAGTACTAGGTAAGCTTTTACGCTTTAGCATCTTCCATGAGTGTGAGTGTTGCCATGATAGCATGCTTACCATGAGGCTAACTGCTTATGTGATATAACTGCCTGAATGCCTGTGGGTGAAGGTTGGATTGCTTAAATTGGAACAATTCATTAAAATCCTCGATTTAGCCTACTTGCGAGTAGCAAACTTCAAACTATTTTCAGACAAACAAATATGCAATGTTTTGTTCCAAATTAGGCGATCTCGTATATACTTAAATGCTGTGCGCATCACATAGTAATTCTAGGTTTAATAACCGGAATAAGAGCACATGTGTTTTAAAAAACAAGATATCATGCTTAGTACAGGCCGATCTTTGATCGGGTGAGCGGGGGTGCTCATTGCATGACCTTCCCCTCTCGTACCCAAGTTCCCGAGCCGAGGTAACTTTGGTGATGACGGACATGTGGCCTTAGGCACGAGTCAGGGTTTCCTAAATTCCCCCCAAAATAAAATATTTAGGTGGCGACTCTATATCTGGCAAAGCAGTCCATGTTTGGCACTTCTTTATAAAATCAGTTTTCCAAAACGATTTGCCGGATTTGGACTCTTTGGTGATTTATCTGTCTTGCATTGCACTTTGCGAGATTAGATTCAGAACCGTGACATTGAGTCCGAACTGTAGTAGTAAGCCCAAATGAACAAAACGGATTTCCGCGCCCACTTTCGCGCGCAGAGCGCCGGGACGTTCAGGCACGTCTACAGTTTCTGGGGACTCTGCTGGGGATTTAGAGAACTTGACTTGAACTCATGATATCTTGTTTTTACTACACTTATGTGTCTCTTTGCATTGCATTTGCATTGGTGTGCCTAGGACACCGTGTTTGCCGTATGCTATTCCTGAACGGTTTGCCGGAGTCTTGCTTGAAAAAGCGTGCCATAAGGCTGACCGGTTGCGGGCTCTGCCACGACGGGAACACAAACCTCGGTTTTTACCGGGGCACCCTTTTTGACCATTCGACCTAGTACATATCGGAATCTATAGTGACTATTCCAAACTAGGACATGTTGCTTACCCGATTATAGGTTGTTTGAAATCACTGTGTGCGTAGTGAAACCCTAGCTCCTGACAAAATAGGAGAAGGAAACCTTACCCCAACATAGGGGTGTTTTGACTCTCATTTGCTTGTTATGTGCTTTTAGAGTGTGCCTTTACAGGAATGCGCGTATCAGTTGTAAGTCTGGGTATCAGGCCTGAGGGCATCAGTATTTGGGAATCAGTTTTACCTGCGGATATCAGATTCAGATTTGGGGCAGTGATTTGGGGAACAGTGATCAGTGGTTGAGAACAGTTCTTTCAGCTTGTGTTTGCCAACCGTGTGTTGTCTTTATTTAAGCTGTTATGCTGTCCGTTTTTCTGCTTATTGTTTCCTTATTACGCTTTATTTATCTTTTTGCAAGGTAGTTTAGCACAATTGCATCCAACCAGGTAAATATTCCCCGAGCACTCTGGATTAGACTTCGTAAACTTAATCGATCAAAGGATCTGAGAGACGGACAACCAATGTTCCATTCCTTACCCCCGGTTACCAGACGGAGGTCAGTAAGATGTAGTGTATCGGTACAGCGGTCGCCAGATCAGTGGTCTACGCCACCAGTAAACAGTCAGACTGAGGTCTCAGTTTCTACTGCAGGGACAGATATATCGGTTATTTATCTAGATCAGCACAATATGGCAGGTATAGAGAAGATGATGCGTCAACTCTAGGAAAGTATGAAAGCTATGCAGCAGGATGCTGCCCGTCAAACAGAATTTGCTACACGCCAGGCCGAGGTCATGGCCCAACAGGTAGAGGTAATTGCCAGACTACAGTAGCAAACAGGAGCATCTGCCTCACACCAAGCTCCTCCCCCGCCAAGAGTTCCAATACTCGGGGAGACAGCTAACATCCAGGATAATACGGACATTCCAATAGGGCCAGCTCTGCCCCCAATCTTACCTCAGCTATGCAAGGCACCCACACCCACCAATCTACCGGATTATCCCTTTGAATTCGAGGCGGACCCCACAGCACTAAAAGTGAGCAAACTGGAAAAGCTGTTCAAAAAGTCTCAAGGGCTCATTCTATCCCGGATATAGAAGACGAGTATACCGACTCGGCCGTGACTCTGCCAGATCGGTTTAGAATGCCGCACATAGACCGTTTCGACGGGTCTAGAGATCCTATGGTACATTTGCGGTTGTTCTCAGATATCTTAAGGCCGATGGGCCTCTCCAGATTACAGAAGCTTTCTTTGTTTGGCCGGACCCTGTCGGGTGTAGTGGCCATTTGGTATGCGAAACTAGAGAACTCCGTTAAGAGGAATTGGGAGGAGATGGCTGAGGCCTTCATAGCTCAATACTCCTATAATACATAGATTGAGGTCACAACCTGTGATCTTGAGACAACCAGGCAAGAGCCGAAGGAGAGTTTCTCTGATTTTGTGACCTGGTGGAGGGCCAAGGCCTCGATGATGACCGTCAGGCCTGTTGACAAAGATCAGATTCAGATGGTTGTGCGCAACATACAGCCCAAACTCATGCACAAAATGATTGTTCTCCCCCTCCCCACCTTTGCAGATCTACATGAGATAGGGGTGCAGATCGAGGACGCTATGAAACAAGGCCTCATTGATTATGAGAGAGAGCAGCCCAAGAGGGCATTCAACCATAGTACGAATGCAGGCACAAGCAGTGCTGCAGCTGCCAGAGCTTCAGATGTGAGTATGGTCACCACCACCACTACCCCAAGAACCCTTGCAGCTACGCCATTCATCGGTGCATCCGGAAGTAGCTCACAAACAACCAAGTACCCACCCCGAGGCCAAAGAACCTTCACCCCACTATACATGCCCCCGTCCAAAGCTCTGGGGGTTTTGATCAGGAATGGGCACTTGAAGCCCCTAGAGCCGCGACCACTACCAGACAGACTCCCTACTTCCTATAACCCAGCCAAGTACTGCGCCTTTCACCAACAGCATGGTCATGACACCGACCAGTGCTTTCGATTGTGTCATGAGATTCAGGATTTCATTGGTAACAGGGTGATCGTGCCTCTGGAGAAACCGAATGTCACAACTAACCCTCTCCCACCACATAACCAAGCCCTACCTCCCAAACGCATTAATTTAATCCAAACTGGGGTTGTGTCATACGACCTTAGCATATATATCACCCCTTCTTACCTACCCAAGCCGGAGGTGTTCATTTCTGATAGCATTGACTTGTGCGTGTTAGACATCTCCTTAACCCAACCTGAGACGGTGGTGGTGGCTGTCGTAAGTAGATTTGGGTCAACTGTGGAGGCAGATGAGAGTGATTGTACAGAGCTTGAGGGGTCTGCGAGCTTCAAGTATAACTCGAGCGGTTACATTACATCAGCAAGCCAGGCTAGACCAAATGTGGAATTGCCAGTGGAGGCAGAGATTTGTGTAGTGCGGGAGGATGGACCTAATCAGGGGCTAGATGACCTAGCAGATCTGGAAGAAGACCTTACAAATCTACAGTTCTTTGAGGAGCAGGACTCAAGGAACGTGGCAGTCAATTAGTTTAATGGGTTAGCAGAGTCTACTGGGTGGCTTGACGACCAGCCGGATGTTGTTGAACAACCTCAGCTAGAACAAGGTCCGTTAGGGACGGAGACATAAGTAGTGGTCAGAAGGGCCGGAAATCAGTCTGCACCGCCGGAGAGCACCAGTGTTAAGAATTTTGCTTGGAATCAGAGCAGTTCGAGTACAGAAGATACCGAGCAGCAGGCTGCACTGAAACAGTTTGAGACGGAAAGGATCGAGGATTCTGAGAGAGTCAGGAAAGCCAAAGCCCCTGAGGGGACAGAACGTGTTGTGAGCACAGGAACGGAAGGTGCTGTGGGCACAGGAATAGTCGTAACGGAGCCGGACAGGTGTCTGTCGGCTGCCGATGGCATGTGGTGGGAAGATGACGACCTATGTCTTGCCCATACAGATGATGACTGGGGACAAAGTCAACCGAATGATACCTGGTATGTGGGGGAAGTAGACCACATGACTAGGAGCGGGCGGTATTTCAAACCCCCGCACTTAGATCAACCAGAGGCGTCCGGAAAGGACAAGGAGGCGGAGAAGCAGAAAGAAAAGCTGCTCGAAGAAGAGGCTGTGCTGAAACAGCTTAAAAAGATACAGGCAGACATCTCTATCTGGGGACTGCTGATGGCTTTAAGAGTACACAGACAGGCTGTCCTTTCGGCAATGGACAAGGCTAAACTTTCGATAGATACCACGCCTGAGCAGCTGGTAGGATTGGTCTTTCCCAGAGGAGCTTCCCCAACATTGACCTTCAGTGACAAGGAGTTGCCGCCTGAGGGCGCGAGCCATAACAAGCCACTCTACATCTCTGTGGAGTGTAGAGACAAGTGGGTACCGGTGGTTCTTGTTGACACAGAATCCGCCATTAATGTGTGCCCATCAAGAACGGCATATGCAATCGGGTTGAAGCCCGCGGACTTTGTGCCAACTGCCCAGGTGATTAGGGCCTATGACAATACAAGCAGAGAGGTGATGGGGACTGTGCAGATTTAGACCCAGGTTGGTCCAGGACAACACGATATTGACTTTCATGTCTTGGACGTTCCTGCGACCTTCAATCTACTCCGAGGGCGGTCGTGGCTGCACCAGGTGAAAGTGGTCTCTTCCACCATGCATCAGATGTTGAAATACCCCCACGGGAAGGGGATGGCTATTGTTTTTGGGAATTCGTCAATCTATCCACCGCCAGAGGTGTCTACACCGGTTTTGGAAATCGAGCATGGCACGGAGGATGTGTTCCTATCAGGATTTACCCTAGCTGAGGCCCGGGTTGTTCAGAATATCTTAGTTGTTGATGAGGGGTTGTATGTCAGCGCACAGTTAGTGTACCTCATGAACAAGCTTCAGTACATCCCCAGGATGGGACTAGGAAAAAGTAGCCGGGAGGGCATTAGAGCATCGGCTGAAACGCCGCACAATCCACATACCTTTGGCTTGGGTTATCTGCCTACCAAAGAGGACTGGGTGAGAAAGGGGAAGGAAATGGCCGGGAAAGCCAGAGCCAAGCAGATGGGGAAACATTTTGAGTTGATACATCGGCCTATCCAGGGCACCCTAAACGGACGCTTCGTCCATGATGGGGAAGACTTTCCATTCTACGGCTTCCCAGAGCCATGGCTAAACATAGAGAAGAGGCGCCTGCCGGGATTTGAGATCTTCTTCGACTTGCAGTTGTCCGGGGATGACGTTGCCGAGGAGCAGACAGACCCATCAGCTTAGGTTGAGCAATGTAAGGAAGTGGATTCCGAGAGCACCAAGATTGAATTGGGGGTAGCACTGGCTTGTCTACTTTCAGATCCTCCGATCGTACATGAGTGCTTGGGGAATGACGTCTCAATGTCTATGATCGGGAATAATGTGGCTGCGAGCCCGTCTTTGAACATTTTGGATGCATCCATCGCACCCTCCATCGTCTGGCAGTACGAGGAGGGATTCTTATCGAGCAGCACCGACTCAAGTAGTGACCCAGAATCTGATTCCACTGAGTCTGTAGAGTCGGAATCAGGTTCCAGCTCGTCTGAGTCTAAGTCCGGTATTCCTGGGGGTGACAACCCGGATGCAACAGTCTTGTCTAGGTCGTCTTTTTTTTTTTTTCCTTTGAGTCTGTTGTAACAGAGGAATTAGGCGACTTGGAAGTGATTAATGAGAATGGAATGGCTGTGGCCTTCGAGTACTTTTCTGTGCCTTTGATTTATTGTATTAATCAGGACTTTCAAAATTTTGATGAAAACGACGATGAAGAAATTCCTCCAGTTTTGAAATATTTGCTTGAACAAGAGCAGGAGAGGTTTGTGAAACCATTGGTTGATGAAATAACCCAAATTAATGTTGGTACTGAGAAGGACCCGCGGCTGGTCAAGATCGAGTCCATGTTGTCTTCAGAGGAGTACGAACGCTTAGTCGCTTTGTTAAAAGATTTCAAAGATGTTTTCGCGTGGTCCTACGAAGACATGCCTGGAATCGATCCTGAGATTGTACAGCACCGGATCCCTCTTGATCCAGAGGCCCGACCTGTTAAACAGAAACTCAGAAGGATCCGCTCGGACTGGGCTATCAAGATCAAAGAAGAGGTCACCAAGCAAATTGACGTAAGGTTCCTGCTGATATCTGAATACCCAACTTGGTTGGCCAACATAGTTCCAGTGCCGAAGAAGGACTGCAGAATTCGGGTATGTGTGGACTTCAGGGATTTGAATAAAGCCAGTCTGAAAGACAATTTTCCTCTGCCGCATATCGACGAATTAGTGGATTTCACTGCAGGGCATGCGCTGCTCTCGTTCATCGGTGGGTTTTCAGGCTACAATCAGATATTGATGGCACCCGAAGACCGGGAGAAGACTGTTTTTACCACCCCGTGGGGAACCTATTGTTATAGGGTGATGCCGTTTGGGCTGAAGAATGCTGGAGCTACATATCAACGGGCTGTGACCACAATATTGCATGACATGATCACAAAGAGGTTGAGGTGTACGTGGACGACATGATTGTGAAGTCCAAGGAAAGAGAGGGCCACTACATCGCCTTGCAAAAGTTCTTTCAATGGATCAGAGAGTATAGGCTGCGGCTGAATCCTCAGAAATTTACGTTTGGTGTTATAGCAGAGAAAATGCTGGGGTTCTTGATCACACAGAGAGATATCGAGGTCGATCCTTCCAAAATCAAGGCCATCTTAGAAATGCCACCACCGAGGACTGAAAAGAAGGTGCAAGACTTTCTGGGTAAAGTGCAATTCATAAGACGGTTTATCTCAAAATTAATCTTGACTTGTGAACCACTCTTTGGTCTCTTGAAGAAAGGAAAGAAGTTCCAATGGGACGGCCGATGCCAAGCTGCTTTTGAACAGATCAAGCAATATTTACAGAACCCACCTGTGTTGTCACCGCCTGAGCCGGGAAACTGTTGATTTTGTATTTTTCAGTGACTAAAACTACAATGGGTTGCATGCTTGCACAAAAGTCTGAGGACAAGGTAGAGAGAGCAATCTACTACCTGAGCAAGAAAATGCTGGATTATGAGACCCGCTACACTCCGCTGGAGAAGGCTTGTTTGGCCTTGGTATGGGCTACCAGGAAGCTACGGCACTACCTGTTAGCTCACTCCGTAATACTGGTTTTGAGATTAGATCCCATCAAATATCTCTTCGAGAAACCGGCACTTACAGGTAGGCTAGCTCGTTGGTTGCTTCTGCTTTCCGAATTCGATCTGAAGTATGTGACATGCAAGTCAGTAAAAGGGAGAGCGGTAGCGGAGTTCCTTGCCGATCACCCAGTGGATGGGGATGAAGCAGTTGAGTATTTGTTCCCAGACGAGGCCATTCTGTATGTCGAAGAAGAGACTTGGACGATGTACTTTGACGGAGCGTCAAACCAATATGGGTATGGGGTAGGAGTGTTGCTGATAGCACTCGACCTTTCCTTCATACCTCTTGCATTCAAACTCCGGTTTAAAGTATTGAACAATGAGGCAGAATATGAGGCATGTATTGCCGGTTTAGAAGCTGCCCTAGAACTAGGGGCAAAACGGTTGGACGTCATCGGGGACTCGAACCTTGTTGTATCTTTAAAGGAGATTGGAAAGTTAAAGAAGAAAAGATGAGAATCTATCACCAAACCTTGGACGTGCTGATTCCTCGGTTTGAGAAACTGAACTTCGCTCATCTGTTAAGAGAGAACAACAGGTTCGCAGATTCATTAGCAACTCTATCTTCTATGATAGACATCCCTTTTGGAGTCCGGATGCGTCCGATCATCATCGAACAGAAATTTGTACCGGCCTACGAGCTGATTGCCGCCATAAATGAGGTGCAAGATGAAAACCCCTGGTATTACGATGTTTGGAACTTCTTGGAAAAAGAAGCGTATCCACCAGGGGCAAATGCCAAAGATAAGAGGGAAATTCGAAGAATGGCTACTCAGTTCATCGTCTGCGGAGGTAAACTGTACAAGCGAGGTCATCTGGGGATGCATAAACTGTGTGTTGATGTTGAAGAATCGAAACGCCTGATGGAGGCCATCCATGGAGGAGAGTGCGGAGCGCACATGAACAGGGTGATGTTAGCCCGGAAGATCCTTAGACAGGGTTATTACTGGTCCACCATGGAGGAGGATTGTATTGGCTTTGTTCGGTGATGCCACAAATGTCAGATCCATGCAAACCGCATGAACATTCCGCCATCGAAGCTGTACAACATGACTTCGCCATGGCCGTTTTCAGTCTGAGGGGTTGATGTCATTCGGGCTGTCACTCCGAAGGGGTCCAATGGGCAAGAGTTCATTTTGGTCGCAATAGACTATTTTATGAAGTGGGTTGAGGCTCAATCTTACGCAGTGTTGAAGGCCTCGCATGTTTCTAAGTTCATCAGAAACAACATCATCTGTCGCTATGGGGTCCCGAACGAGATCATTTCAGATAACGGTTCCCACTTCAAGAAGGAAGTGATCGACTTGTTGGACAAGTACAACGTGGCTTTTTATAAGTCATCTACATATCGGCCGCAAACCAACGGAGCTGTTGAGGCCGCTAACAAGAACATCAAGCATATTCTGCAGAAGATGGTAGAAACCTACCGGGACTAGCCAGATAAGCTGCCATTTGCTCTGTGGGGTTACCGGACTTCAATTCGAACTTCTACTGGAGCAACTCCATATTCATTGGTTTATGGGATGGAGGTTGTTCTACCTATCGAAGTTGAGGTTCCGTCATTGCGAGTATTGGCTGAGTATCAGATAGTCGAGGCAGATTGGCAGCAAAGCAGGTTCGAAGAACTCATGCTCTTTGACGAGAGGAGGCTGAAAGCACTGTACCATGTTCAAGGTTATCAACAAAGAATCACCAGGGCTTTCAACAAGAAGGTTAAGTCCAGGAATTTGAAGGAAGGGGATCTTGTGCTCAAAGACGACCGAGCTCCCATCCATGACCCTAGGGGCAAGTTCAGACCCAATTGGACTGGTCCTTACATCATCAAGTCTATCTGGTCGGGTGGAGCTATCGTTCTGATGGACCTAGATGGCCTAGAGTTCTCACAGCCGATCAACATGGACAAGTTGAATAAATACTTTCCCTGAGTGGCTCGCTAGGTCGAAAATCCGAAAGGGCAACCTAGGCAAAAGTTAGAGCATGAAAAATTTGAAATTATAAGAACTGAGCTCGCAAGGTTGAAAACCTGCAAAGGGCGGCCTTGGCAAAAGTTAGAGCGCAAAAGGAGAGAGTTAATACACGAGTGAACCCAAGCCGAACTACGTAAGGCTTGATTCCCATCTTTGGGATACGTAGGCAACTTCATCCCGAAGTCCAGCCATAAACACTTCCCTGATCAACTTTGTCCATGTGATCATCTTGTTCATCTTTGTCTATTCTACATTCAAGAGCTCGGTTGTAATCTCTAGTGCAGTGCTATTCAGACTAGGGGCAACTTTCCAGTTGCTGAGATCCGGGGTTGTGTATCTTAGTGACAGATCTTAGGCGTGTCCAATTCTGAACCATATCGAAAATGGTTTTAAAAAGTTTTAATAAAATTTGATTTTCCTCAAATTAATCTTTTTACAATTGAGACCATTTTTGGACCAAACGAAAAATTTTCAGTACCCACAACCTTCAATTTCATTGATTTTAGTATAGAGTTCTCCTACTCGTGAATACAAATTGAAGTTGCTTTTTATTACATTCATAAAGAAAACTTAAAAGTACTAATTAAAGAAAATAAATTTGGGGCATGGTCAGGTGTTCCTGTATCCCCTCCCTGAGCTGGTAGAAGACTCTGATGCCGAAGTGGGCCCAACCTGCGCCTCCTCAATGAGCCAAGCTATGCACTCACCAGAGAGGGTGCTACTGAAAGTGGGAGCGGGGGCCAGAAGCTCTCTCGTCCTCCAGGCTGTGGCATACCAAGCCAACTGTGCGCCTCGGACCGGAAATACAGCAGAGTACTCTATCCCCTCCTCCGGACAAGTCTGATCATGGCCGAACTAGCACCGGAATCGGAACGGGAAGTAAAAGACACAGTGTGTCAGGCCGATCAACTGAATCCCAGGCTGGCGGGTCATGCTGTAACTCATTGCCGGCAGATTGAGCCAAGGGCAGCACCAAGCAATGTCTATAACAGATAGACCGCACGTCCATTCGAACCACCATCCCTCGTCAGGGGCATCGACTAGGCGTTGTCGGAAGAAATAGCCGCGAGCTGAATATGCTGGGCAAGAGTCAACAACCTTCAATTTATCCATCAACCACACCTGGGAGGGATGAAAAATGAGAGATTAAAGAATAGAGAGGTGTATGTTGAGAGAAAAAGTGAGAAAAGGGTTTTGAGAGAAAGACTGAGCCTGAGGGCCGAGTGATGTGAGAAATATATGAGAGATAGGGTGGGAAATATTACCTGCAGCAATAGTGGACTCCCCGCCAAGCTAGCTGTCTCCTGGCGATGTAAAGCGTCCAAGCCCATCAATGTCTTAGCTAAGGTCATGGCGATGCAGCGCTTGCCTTCACTTAAGCCCTCGACAACTTCAATCAAACGGGTGCTAAACCCACCGGAGCCTAGGGTAAGCAAGAAATGAGACAACATGCACAAGCAAAGCGCATGTCGCCGACAACCCTGCCAATAATGATCGCCGCGGTCACCAGCATCAGAAAACCGATCAAGCAAGCTCGGAATGTCCAGCTCTTTGTCGCGAATCAACGACCGAGCGTCGTGCAAAGTAAGGCCGCACATCCGTCCCAAGGCTTGGACGTGTCCGAAGCGGAATTGAGGCAAAATTTCTTCATCACGCTCGGATTCCATTAAGGCTTGGAAATCCTCGAAAGTGAGACACATCTCTTGCCCGCCAAAGCTAAAGACGTGTGTCACCGGATTTCAAAACTTCGCCGCGGCCTGAAGGAACGGAAAACGCTGCGGGGTGCGACCCAACGTGAATAGTGCGTTTATTCCGAAGCCCCGGAAGTTCAGCTTTTTCGAGCCATCTAAGTTGGCAATTCAATTTGTGAGGTTTTGTACAAGGAAAGCTTTCATTTGGTGCAAAATTGAGCTGAAATGAAGAAAATTCCGAAGCTGGAACTCATATAGAAGATAAGGCAGTGAGTGGAAGACAGATGTCGACATTTCGGTGAATCTGCCATCGATGGCCGGCAGTGGCTCATCAGTGGCCG
Organism: Camellia granthamiana; assembly: GCA_036172215.1. Lineage (NCBI taxonomy): Eukaryota > Viridiplantae > Streptophyta > Magnoliopsida > Ericales > Theaceae > Camellia > Camellia granthamiana. The sequence continues at coordinate 23,181,805 of CM069906.1, read as the reverse complement.
GCAGTGGCACACTAATGGCCGTTAGCCTCTCCCTCATGCCCACTGATCTTCCTGGTGAAGACCTAGTTGTTTGCTGTAGTGGAGTCCTGTTATTTGTGCCTTTTAAGGTCTTGTTTTTGTCCTGTTGTGTCTCGTTCAAGTCATAGTAGTTTTCGATTTTGTATCAAGTTGTAATCATCTCCCTCTCATTTATCGAGTTGTTGTAACTTGCTTATTGAGTTGTAAACTTGTTAAAGCTTTGTTTTGCTTATCGAGTTGTTTTGTTGATTAGTCGGTTCACTACCTGATTAATGCAGCTCCAGTGTTTAGTTTTCAAAACAAAATTCATCTCATTTACATTGTTGTGTAAAGTGATGCGATGCGATGCGATGCGATGCGAAGAATGTACAAATGTAACACTTTTTCAACAAAAAGCTGTTTTTATCCCATCATAGATTCTTTTTACAAAAAGCACGAGTTTTAAAGAAAGTAAATCTGCTTGACGCAGTACAATGTGCAAAAACTACTAGTAAAAAGGAAAATAAAGCAAAAAAGGAAGAACAACATCTGAGTAGAGCATCTGAATCGGCGCCAGTCGCCTCAAGGCTAAGAGGTCCTCCTCGCCCTCTTCCTCGACGGAGAGGACTCTGGAACATCGTCACCATCAGCACCTGACTCTGAACCTGAACCATCCCCAGCCTCATCTCCATCCTGAGACGACTCTGACTACGGACTCACTGCCTCCTCGTCAGACTCATCATCATCCGGGGCAGGTGCCCGCGAACTACTCCCGGCGTGAGCATGCCCAGCTCTGCTCTGGCTATGTGCTAGAATCCCTCATTTTGCTCTCCTTGCTGCTCGGGGAGGTACTGAAGGACCCACCCCTGCTCCTGCTGGGGCATCTGATGGGCCTGGCGTAAAGAAAGGAATCTGAAAAAGGGGAATTCGCCCAAATGCATTAGTAATCAAAATGTAGCAAATGCAAAGAATAATATGTTGTGAGTAGTGAATGATTTGCAGTGCATATGTACCGTGAGCGATGTATGGGAGCAATGTATCAGATCAGTGTAGTGTGCAACTGTGCAAAAGATGGCGTGTCAAGAAAAGACTTTGTGGCATGAGGTGTAGTTTGAAAGAACGTACCGGAATACTGTAAATACTGAGCAGGTCCATGCTCGTCTGCAGCATCCCCATCACTGAAGCTGTCAGCTCCAGAGACTGACTAGTGTACTCGATAGAAGCCTGCAAAAGTGTTGAGATCATTAGTATTCTGCGGGATATCAAATGAAATGAAATGACTGTACAGAATGAAAAGTATAGTGCATACCGGGGTCGAGCCGCGAACTCCGACAAGCTCATGACCAGCTGAAGGAGGAGCGATGGGAATCTGATAAGTCTCTCAAGGCTGCCCTCGGCGTACCATAGTAGTAGGCAGCGCTGGCCATATAGTCCCCTGTCTCTCCTCAACACCTCTCCTCCTACGAGATCTGGTCGCTCCGCCTCTCCCTCCCGCAGCTGGAATCCTCGCTCCCTCTCCTCCTCGGACACCGGATAAAGGTGGCATTAGATGCGTCTAAATGAAGGTTGCGTAGTCACCCTCCAAGCAGAAATAATCAGTCTCCAGTCCCACCATGAACTCAATCACCTGGTCGGCGGACAACCTGTGTATCTCCCTCATCGATAGTGGAGGTACTGCCGATACAAATGGAGCAGGCAATCCCAAGGTCTGACGCACGAAGCACTCACTCAGAAACCAGGTGCGACAGATCGGGCCCTCGAAGAGGATGTGGTAGTGAGACATAGTCTGGGCAACGTGGTACTGATCTCGGAGTCCTGAAGGAATCACCTCCCATGGCTGCCACGTAATTTGAGAAAAGAGAATCAACAAGATGATCAGTCGTCAAATAACTAATGTGGGTGCATCGGGTTAATTGAAATAATCTCATTGCAGACTTACCTCGCGCACCGTGACCGAGTTGAAATACTGCCGGAAGAACATAAAGCTCTCTCGGATCCTACGACGGAGCGGATCGTCGTATACATCAGAGAATGGGACTGTCACTGGGGTTTCCTCCACAGGCTCTGGAGCAAGTGTTGGGAAGTACGTGTACACCCATAGCTGGGAGAAAGATTTGATCAATACAGTGTATGAACAGAGTATAGAACATGCTGAGAGCAGAATGCAGTACAATGCATAAGGGGCACAGGCCTAGAGTAGATATTAGATCTTGTGTGTGCAGTATATGGGATGCAGTGTGCAGTATGTATGGTGTACAGAAAATGCAAAGCAAAAAGCATGCAGTGCAAGAGCAGCCACAGAAAATGCAAAAAGTACAAGTGTTGAACAAAGCAAAAGCAGGAAATGCTAAGCAAATAACGAAAAGGGAAAACTAAGCTGTGTAGCTCCCAAGCTCGCCAGTAGCCGCCGATCAACCTCCCGCACATCCGAGAGGTTGAGCTCATGTACTCGTACAGAGTGGTAAGGCTAGCTGCGCCCCAGTCATAGAAATGGACCCGCTGGAGCACCACCAGAGCGCCTAGGAAATATAAACCCACGGTATTCCACCTGTTCGAAAACAAGGTGGTATCGAAAAGGAACAGGAGGAAGCCCCTGGCGTACTCCTCAGCCTCCTCATCAGTCTCGGGGTCCTCTTCCCTGTAATGCTCCTCGAACCAAGTATATCTCACCATGCCCGCTCGAGCAATCGGTGGACACGCTCTAAGTAATGTATCCTGTCACGACCCAAACCCGCCCCTATGGGTTTAGTACCGTAATCGGCCAGCAATCTGAGATTACCGAAGGCCTGCTTAACAGTAATACAGTAAAACAGAGTATAGGGGCATGGCGGAAGCCAATACAGTAAATAAACGATGTCCAATGAGCTGTGGCAGTCTGTATGCAAAAAGACTTTTCGTACACAAATATATACAGTCAGTGACAAAACAGTATGCACATCATTTACAATCGATCAGAATAGGGATCTAATCCCTATTAAATAGTACAGTAACAGTCTATCAGTCTACACAGTAATACAAACAGATACAGAGACAAACGGGGAAATTAAAACACCCCTAAGCCAGCTTGAACAGGCTTGGAACCTCACAGTGAGGCACAGTGGTTGGCTGACAAAACAAAAGCTTGCCTGACGTTCCTAGCAACAGTCCGGTGCCTGAACACCTACATATATATATGAGCAGTGAGCTAAAGCCCAGTGAATAACATAATGTGTAAAGAGGGTAAGAAAGAATGTCCTTTCAGTATTTTAAACAGTCGTTTGCCTCGGTAAATCAGTTATGCAGTCGGTGGCTTATACTTCATGTCATATCAGTCATTTAGAAATCATAGTAATCGTACGTGGCACATCCGATAGCAAAATAGTACGGTGGTAGTAGCAGTGTCAGTACGATATCAGTACAGTAGTAGTAACGGTAACAGTACAGTAACAGTAACGGTAACGGTGACAGTAACAGTAACAGTAACGGTACAGTTTTTATGGACTCAAAAGGTGTCTCGCACAGATTCTAGAGGTGGCTCACACTGTAGCACTTAGGTCCGTGCAGCACTTTGCTCCAGATTTCACAGATTGGCTTAAAGCCCGGTATGGACTCAAGAGGTGTCTCGCACAGATTCTAGAGGTGGCTCACACTGTAGCACTTAGGTCTGCGCAGCACTTTGCTCCAGAGGTATCTGTGACAGTAGCAGTACAGTAAACAGTAGGTCTTAAAAGATCGAACAGTCAGTTGATGGCCATCAATCAGTAAACAGTAGTGGTTCCACGAGGGAACCGACAGAGATCTCTGTAACAGTAGCAGTAATAGTAAACAGTAGTTGCTAAAGATGCCACAATACAGTTTAGAATATAGGACATACATTCATTCAGTTAACAGTAAACAGTTCAGAAAACAGTACAGTTTAGTTGTTCAGAAGATAATCATTTTGAACATATCTTTACACAATTGTTACTCACCGAGTTCTGGGCTACAGTAGGCTAGAGCGTCTCCTCGAAATGCCAACCCTAAACAGTACAGAATGAACACACACTAAGCTACACAGTTGGGAAGGATAATAATAGTTTAATCCCTAATTGCCTCGGTGTGTTCTGCATCTATATTCTCATTAAGATGTCTTAAACTAGGCCTAAGAATGCCTAGGATGGGATGAGGATGCAAAGATGCACTTTAAAAGCATTTTCAGAATTTTCAGAAAACAGAGTCCCGCTCGAGCGTCAATTACTCCGCTCGAGCAGACATGCAGACAAGGGTTTCCGCTCGAGCGTAGACTTACCCACTCGAGCGTACCGCAAAACAGTCAAAAGTACTGGATGTGTGAAAATCACGCTCGATCGGGCGCTCGATAGTCGCTCGAGCGTAAGACACAAGGTCCCGCTCGAGCGTCCAATACCTCGCTCGAGCTGACTGCAAGACACAACAAAGTACTGGATGCTCGAATTCCCCGCTCGAGTGCAACTTTCCCCGCTCGAGCGGGAGTGCAAAATCTGGAAAACCCAGATTGCACCTTCAAGCTTAAAACCAAGTTTGATGCATGAAAATCGACCCTCTTGGGCTGAAAACCTGGAAAACACTTGTAAACACATGATATTATATGTTTCAAAGATCAATTTGTAAAATCAAAGCCCAAGGGTAGTTCAATTGATCTCACTTTCAAACCAAATTTCATGAACAATCTTCAAACATGACATGCATGTATTTTAAACAACCTTCAAACTTCAAAACATGTTCTAATGAGCCAATTCCTTTCAAAACAAGATGAAATCATGGTCTTGAACATGAATATGAGCATGCATGTAACATTTACCATGAAATCAAACCTCACAATGCAAGGATAAACACATGCATGCATGAATTCTAACTCAAATCAACATATGAAGCTATTTCATGACTCAATCCACTAAATTTGACATGAATCATGCAAGAACAATCTTAAATACAACAATGAGAGGCTCAATTCCTTACCTAAGTCTTGAGTTTACGGTATAGGAGCTTAATGTTGCAAGTCTTCTACAATATCCTCAAGATTCCAAGCAAATCCCTCAAGAACACATCAATTCTCTCACTCCCTCTCTCTCTAGATCGGTTTTGTGCTCAAAAGAGGCTGAGGAAATGTTTTGGTTGAGTGTATAATGGGGCTCAAAATGTTTAGATAGTGGCCACTCACAATGGCATTTTGGTAATTAAAGCCAACTATGCAATTAAGCTTATTTTAATCTAATTTAACCATGCCAAATCAATTTTCAGATAATTACACCATAAATTCACATTAATTCTACTGATCATAAAGCATCAATCAGTTTCAGTTTTCAGTCAGTCAGTTCAATATTTCAATCAGTTCAATTACCAATCATAATTAGTCTCAGTTTAACAGTAATCAGCGGTCATTCGGTAAACAGTGGTGAGGGTTATTACATATCCCATGTGGCCACCCACTCTCCTATGTCGGGATCAAGGGGAATCAAATCACCTCCTACGCCCAAGCCAGTGATCATGGCGAAATTGAAAGGAGTTATCGTCATCTCTCCCGCCGTGGAGAAGTGGAAGGAGTTTGTGGTGTCCCACCACCTCTCCAAAAGAGCCCCTAAGAGTGGGCGACTCGCTATGACCCGTGTCAAGCTGCAGCAAAATAGGCCGAAGCCGGTCCTATCGATGATCTGGCGGACCTTCGCGGAAAGCACATCATACCAATCCTGAGCGATCGTCGCACCATAACCTCTGAAGGAGCGGAATCCATCCTGTGGCAGTGTATATGATGAAATCAGATCAGCAATGTATTGAAAATGCAATTCAAATTAGATCAGCGATATATTGAAAATGCAGTTCAAATCAGATCAGCGATGTATTGAAAATACAGTTCAGTTCAGATCAGCGATGTATTGAAAATGCAGTTCAGATCAGATCAGTAATATATTGAAAATACAGTTGCATCCAGAGTAGTGATGTATTGAAGATACAGTTGAATTCAGGGCAGTGACGCATGAGGTGCGATCATATACAGTACATATAGGGCAATGATGTGTGAAGTACAGTTAAATGCAGGACGACAATGTATGAAATACAGTTAGATCAAAGCATGTGATGCAATCAGATCGAAACAGTGCAAGAAATGAAAATAGTTGAAAGTAATGCTGCAGAAGAGCAGAATTGGTACCTCCACAGCAATGGCCGACAAATGAGACCTCGGCTCTCTCAGTAAGAGGTCGTCTGGCGCGTCCTCATCAAAATCAGTGAAAGTGTGGATGCCTCCTGCCACTGGAATAATGTGATTCTCCGGGTGATACCTCGCGGGGTCATAGGGACGTATGCTCAAGGGTAAAGGTTGAGGCTCAACCCCCGGCTCAGCCGCGAAGTCCGCTGCCAACTCTACTGGAGGAAGTGCGGGGAAACCCCCATCATGCGGGACATCGTCAGCCATCTAAGATAGATGCAAAAATGACCAAAATAGCGAAGTTTTGAACAAACCAAACCCTAGGAGAGAGAAAATTCAAATAAAGTTGAAAACCCGGGAAAAGTGAACTAACCTTGAGAGAAACTCGGGGGAAATGATCCTTGAATGGGGGAAATGGCAAAAGACTCCTCAGATTCAAATTCTGATTGGTTCAAATCGAAGAGAACAAAGAGGTTTTAACAATTCAAGGTTGTTTAGGGTGTTGGGAAACGCGTAGAACACGTGAATCTAGAGAGAAGGCACACCTAGAGGGCAAGGGAAATGTTTTCTATGCCAGGGTTTGTGAGGAAATGGAGTAATTTTGGGTATATATGAAGACCCACGGCCCAACAGACCATTTTGCCTGAATCTGCCATCGATGGCCGACAGGGGCACATCGATGGCCGGCAGGTGGCCGGCAGCTTTCCCTGATGGCCAGCAGGACTCCAACAGCTTATTTTGTCTATTCGGCCTTGGTATGTGTCACCGGATTCCAACAATTCTGAAGATTGTTCAAAATTTGATTCAAAATGCCTCCGTGGAAGCCCAGAATCACATTCTCAATATACGGTGGTCATCGCCCATCAACGCGCACAAGGTGTATCCTTTTGACGCATCACAAATCTTCCGGGAGGTAAACCGGAAGTTGCCTTCAAGATGTCTTTGTCAAGCATGCTTTTGTTGTCACCTAGCATTTACTTGTTGTATTAAATATCCATTCTATATATTTGTATTATTTTGCATCACATTTACTTGCGTTGTTTCGCATTTCTTTAACTTGCGCTGTTACGCTCGTTACTTGCGTTGTTTCCTACTTTTCTTTAACTTACGCTGTTACGCTCGTTACTTGCGTTGTTTCGCATTTCTCTAACTGGTGCTGTTACGCTCGTTACTTGTGTTGTTTCGCACTTTTCTTTAACTTGCGCTATTACGCTTGTTACTTGCATTGTTTCGCACTCCTCTAACTTGCGTTGTTTCACACTCCTCTAACTTGCATTGTTTCGCACTCCTCTAACTTGCGCTGTTACGCTTGTTACTTGCGTTGTTTCGCACATATCTTTAACTTGCGCTGTTACGCATATTACTTGCATTGTTTTGCATATGTTTTACCTGCGTTGTTTCGCATATATCTTTAACTTGCACTGTTACGCATGTTTCACTTGCGCTGTTATGCATTTCTTTAACTTGCGTTGTTACGCATGTTTTATTTGCGCTGTTACGCACTTCTTTATCTTGCGCTATCACGCATGTTACTTGCATTGTCATGCACATCTATCTTGCGCTGTCACGCACGTTACTTGTATTGTCATGCACATCTATCTTGCGCTGTCACACACATTACTTGCATTGTTATGCACTACTTCATTTGTGTTGTCACGCACGATTCACTTGCATTGTTATGTACGTTCTACCTACATGCGTTTCTATTATATTGTATCTGTCAAAGTTTCTTTTTGTGCAGGCACGATATTGTATGTATGGTTCATTTGAAGCTGATACGACCAGACAATGTTGTACATGTTTCAGTTAGAGGAACTCCAGGTGAGATAATTCCTATTCTTTCGGACTCTCTTGGTTACCCTTTTTCCTCTCGCGTTTGACACGCGTTTAGATGACTGTGTTTTCTTGCACAGTCCTTTCCTCTCCTGCGTATAATACGCTGAGAGATGCTGTGTTTGAGACTCAGGATGTCCTTGGTAGTTGCTATTAATCTTCTCCGCGTGAGACGCAACGAGAATTGTATCATTTTCTTACATCCTTTCTGTTGGAATATGTAGGACTGTTATTTCTTGTCACTTTGCTTAAATTGTCGTATTTATTTTGCATAAATGCTTCATTATAGCGTTCTTTGCATAATCATAAGTTATGCTCTTATATCGTGCATGTCATTTGCATTTTGCCCCAGCCTACGGGCACATCTCTGTTTGGTTATATTGAATGTTTGCCTGAGTCTTCGGCCCTGTCAAAAATGGGTTGTCTCTGGGCTTTGGCATTCACTCCCGTCACTTTGTGACTTTCGAGTTCTGTCAAAGAGGGGCAACTATAGACACCCCATTTTTGACCATCCTCAAGACTTGGTTGTGCTTGCAGGTACATCTAGCCACTAGTTCGATTGCTCATTGAGTACTCAACTTTCGCGGTGGAACGTCACAGGTTTGAGCTTTCCAAACACTGTATCCTTTCTGCCCCATTTTTGGACCATGTGTTGGACCTTTCAGCATGATCCTCATGGTGCACTGTCGGCCCCTTGTTGGCACTACCGGCCATGCATTTGTGCCTGCCGGCCACTGATGATGCCTGCCAGCCATCAGTGAGCCACTGCCGGCCACCAATGATGGCCGGCAGAACACTTGTCTCAGCAGGTTTCACACCAGATCTTTTGAGCCAGTCGGTTTTCACTCCTTTCCCCTCCCTACACGTGTATGGAGGGATGAAGCTCTTTCCAAGCTTGCTTAACAAGCTTGGCTTTGCATTCCTCTATATAAGGAGGAGCTCTTCCTCTCTATTAGAGGTTAGAGCATTTTTAAAGAAGTTGTATCTCTCTCTCTCTCTCTATATATATATTTCTCATTCTCTCTCTATATATTGCCTGTTTTGTGCCTAAAAGTCCATTTTTCTTGCACTTTTGCACTACAACACATAGTGATACATCACCATCTTTGGGCTGAGGTTCTTGGGAGTGCTACTTGAGCTCTGAAAGTTGGTTTCTACCCGCTGAGGTTGCTGGTTTCGAAGTTGAGCTTTAAGGGTGAGTATATTCCCCATTTTAGCATTTTTTGTACCTCATTTTGGCCATCCTTGCATATTGTTTTAGGCCTTGCTTTCAACTGAAAAAAGTTCTGTATTTAAGTGCTTTTGATGTTTGTTTAAGGCCTCTTTGGTGTTAGGGGTCTTCTACCCTCTTGTATGCCTTGTTTGGCCTTGTTTTAAGCCATGCCTTCAGGCCTTTGAGCTAGCCTTTTTTTGTCATTTTAGCCACTAAAATCTAGTGGATTTTCAGTGGTAGGCATGTGGTTTTGAGACCTCAAATCAGATGGGGGTGACCCCCTCTCTTCTTGTTTTGTTTGTTTGTATTTTTGGCCTATCAAAGGAGCATGTATCTATATACTTTTGAGGCTTGGTTCAGGCACTTTTTTATGACTTTTGGGACCTTCCTTGACTCTTTCTGGTCACTCCTTGCATGCTTCTTGTATGTGTAGTGTAATCCCATGTGTGGCTCATCAAAGTAGCATGTCATTCTAGCATGAATTGGCTTCATTTCAGTAGGTTTTTGGCCATCATTTGACATGTTGTAACTTTGATTTAAGTTGGTTTGATAGCCTCTTACATGCATAATACACTTGTAATGTAAATCACACAAACTAGTCATGTGTGCTTCATGAAGTAGCATGTCATTCTAGCTTGTTTTGAAACCATTTCAGCATGTTTTTGGTGATTTTTTGCCATGTCATAACTCTGTTAGGGTTTGGTTTGGTTAGCCTTTGCATGCTCTATGCACTTGTAGTGCAATTCCATGAAATAGCCTAGTATGTCTCATGCTTTAACATATCATTCTAGCATGCTTTTGGCTTAACTTCAAGAAGATTTTGTCCATGTTTTAACATGATTTAGCTTTGATTTTGGTTGTTTTGGGCATGCATGACTTGCTTTGTGTAGCCATGGTTCAATCTAGCTTGTTAGCTTTAAGTGTCCAAGTCATTAGCATGCATTGCTTAGACCATTTTCATGATTTGGCATCATTCCATATGTTATTTTAGTCCATGAAATGTAGCCATACACTTGCATTTGACATGCTTTCAATGCCTTGAAGAGTTTGTGTTTTATGCCTCATGAATGAATCATTGTGCCTCATGAATGAATCATTGTGCCTCATGAATGAATCATTGTGCATGCCTCTATGCTTAGGTCTTTGAGATGCCATCTCAGTGAGTTTTTGGGCTTATTTTGACATGCCGTAGCTCTGATTTTTATTGGTTAAGTCATGCCATGTTTGGTTGTAATAGGTGCAGTGTAAACCTCCTTATTGGCCTTGCAGACTCCATGTTTTGACCCTTCATGCTAGCTTGTTTTGGCTTTGCTCCATGCATGTTTTGTCATTATTTTGGCATGATCTAGGACTGTTTTGCGTTGTATTGGCCATATGCTTCATGCATTGCATAGCTATAGTGTAAGTGCCTATGCTAATTTCAAGCTTTGAGCTTGCTTGCATGCCATACTTGCATTGATTAGTTGATTTGGCATCATTTCACATGAGATTTTAGAGCTTACCTCATTGCCATATATCCATGCTTGTCACTCTTTAAGTGTGTTTAAGAGTTGCATCTTTGTGCCTTAATCCTTGAGCCAATTGGCATGCATGTTTGTCTTGCCTTTCCATGCTTCTCATACCATCATCTAAGTCCATCTTTGCATGTTGTTACATGCTTGTCACATTGCATGTTGTTGCATGCTTGCTAGTTTGCATGTTGTTGCATGCTTATCCATCTTGCATGTTGTTGAATACTTGTTAGATTGCATGTTGTCACATGCTTGTTGTTGGCATTGTTGTTACATGCTCATTACATTACATATTTGCATTTGGCATGCTTGAGTTACATTGCGTACTTGCATGCTCATATTGCATTAGCATTGTGTTTGGTACACCTTGCATTGCATTGTGTTTGGTTTGGGTGTTAAGCCAAACACGAGAAACGAGGGACGTTTCATACTTGAAGTGATAAAACGTGCCTCAATTCTTGGTCGCCGACGCTCTTGATTGAACATGATAGAGTTCTAGGCACTTATGTGTCTTTGTGCATTCATTTTTACATTGAAATGTGCTCAAGTCGGATCTTTGGCCATCATGCATCGGGATGCGTGATTGATGGTCTTGGATCCGATTATGCCTCTCCCTTGATGTTTTGAGGTGATATGGGATGGCATAGTGCATACATACCCTTGGGAGACCCTCCATTTTCTCTATTTTGTGCTCTACTGCAGCTTGGTGTCACAGTACATCAGTGGCCGGCATCCTCTTGTTGTTGGCCGGCAGTGCATTATTTTTGGCCGGTAGTGTCCACTCTTGGCCGGCAGGATGGTCGACAGCAGCTCCTCATGGCCGGCAGGCCACTGGTGCACTCCTCAGCACTGTTTTGGTGAGATCCAGCAGCTAGTTCTCAAGGACACCCTGCAGACAGAGCCTCTAGAGAGCAACCGGAGAGCTTACAGGGACGGGAATCAAGCATGCATGTTCACCTTCTTCAACTTGTTGAGGCAGCTTAATTTAAATGCTTACCTGTTAGTTATCTTCAATTTATAATTTAATTAGTTAATTTGTTAATTAATTAAGTGTTGTAATAATTAGTTGTAGCTAGTTATTCATTTGGTTGTGTAATAATTAATTAGCTTGTTAGTTAGTTAATTAGTCGGTTTGTATTATTTATTCGGACCCTCTGTTGAGAGGGCGAATTTTGTAATAAGTGTGCATGAGTGTGTGAATGTCTTCCAACCCCACGTCTTTCTCCCTTTTATTTATCCGCTTTCAGTGGTTAAATTAGGGCATATTTTAATTGGCATCCTTATGCTTCGCATGTTTGCATTCATTCATCTGTCTTGCATGCACCGGGCTCGGTGCATCATACAAACTACATCGTATTTCAATTCTAAGTTGAATACATGTATCAGTTGTTGCATCTCATATGCCATTTTAGAATAGCCGAGCGCATTTCTAGTTGGATTTTGCATGTGTTGCATTAGCCATCTTAACATAGCTAGGATCATGCATTGATTACTAACTAGCTATTGTTTTGTCTCGGAGTACTAGGTAAGCTTTTACGCTTTAGCATCTTGCATGAGTGTGAGTGTTGCCATGATAGCATGCTTGCCATGAGGCTAACTGCTTATGTGATATAACTGCTTGAATGCCTATGGGTGAAGGTTGGATTGCTTGAATTGGAACAATTCATTGAAATCCTCGATTTAGCCTACTTGCGAGTAGCAAACTTCAAACTATTTTCAAACAAACGAATATGCAATGTTTTATTCCAAATTAGGCGATCTAGTCTATACTTGTATGCTGTGCGCATCACATAGTAATTCTAGGTTTAATAACCTGAATAAGAGCACATGTGTTTTAAAAACAAGATATCATGCTTAGTACAGGCCGATCTTTGATTGGGCGAGCGGGGGTGCTCATTGCATGACCTTTCCCTCTCGTACCCAAGTTCCCAAGCCGAGGCAACTTTGGTGATGACGGACACGTGGCCTTAGGCACGAGTCAAGGTTTCCTAAATTCCCCCCAAAATAAAATATTTAGGTGGCGACTCTGTATCTGGCAAAGCAGTCCATGTTTGGCACTTCTTTATAAAATCATGTAGACACCCCATTTTTGACCGTCCTCAAGACTTGGTTGTGCTTGTAGGTACACCCAACAACTGGTTCGATTGCTCGCCCAGCATTCGACTGTCGGGGCGGAACGTCACCGGTTCGAGCTTCTCGGACCCTATATCCTTCCTGCCTCATTTTTGGACCTTGACTAGGTCCTGTCAGAGTGAACCCTGTGGTGCACTGCCGGCCATGGCATGGCACTGCCGGCCATGGCCTTGACCCTGCCGGCCATTGATGATGGCCGGCACCCCCCCTCTCTCAGCTGGTTTTCCTCCAGATCTTTTGAGCCAGCTGGATTTTGGTTATCTCCCCTCCATACACGTGTATGGAGGGATGGAACTCTTGCAAAGCTTCTTGAAGAAGCTTTGCATTGCCTCCTTCTATGTAAGCAAGAGGCCATCCTTTGTATCAGAGGCTCTGAGTTTTTGAAGAGCAAAAACTCTCTTTCTCCCTATATTGCTTGAGTTTTACGCTTTGAAGTTGGATTTCTTTGCACTTTTACACTACAACACATAGATATACACCACCACCATTGAACAAAGCTTCTTGGGAGGTCTTCTTGAGGTCTGAAAGCAAGCTTCCACCCCCTGAAATTGCTGGTTTCGAAGAGGGTCTTCAAGGGTGAGCATTTCCCCCATTTTTGCACTTTCTTGCACCTTGCTTTAGCCCTCTTTGCATATTGTTTTAGGCTTTGCTTATAACTGAAAAAAGTCTTGTTTTGAGTGCTTTTTAAGTTTGGTTAAGGTCATTTTGCTGTTTGGGGTGTGTAGCCCCCTTGCATGCTTTGTTTGGCTTTGTTTTAAGCCATATTTGGAGGCATCCGAGCTAGCCTTGGTTTGGCCTTCTTACCACAGAAATCCAGTGGATTTTCAGTGGTAGAGGTGTGGTTTTGAGGTCCTTAATCAGAGGGGGTAGTCCCCTCTCTTTGTATTCCTCTTTACTTGCATTTTTGGCCTTCCAAAGGACCAACCCTCTATGCAATTTTGAGGCTTGGTTCAGGCCCTTTTTTGTGACTTCTAGGACCTACTTTGGCCCTATCCAAGGCTGGTTTGGTCATGCCTTGCTTGCATCTACCATGTATAATGTAACTCCATTCATAGCTCATCAAAGTAGCATGTGTGCATAGTCTTTGTTGAGTCCATTTCAGTCCATTTTTGGTGATGTTTTACCATGCCATAAATCTGTTTTGGGTTGGTTTTGTTACTCCATGCTTACATGATACACTTGTAGTGTAAATCCCCTAAACTAGCTTTATATGCTCCATGCCATGCCATGTCATTTTAGCTTGTTTGGTTTACATTTCAGCATGTATTTGGTCATCATTTGGCATGGTATGACCCTATCCATAGTTGGTTTGATCATCCTTTGCATGCTCCATATAGGTGTAGAACAAATCTTGTTTCCAAGCTCTTTGTGCATGATGTTTTGATCCATCATACTAGCATATTTTGGCTTTGATCAAACTTGATTTTCTGCTTATTTTGAAGTGTTCTAGGACTGTTTTGGGCAGCCATGACCATATCACTCATGCTTTGTATAGCTATAGTGTAAATGCTTAGGCTAGTCTTGGGTTTTGAGGCCCCTACCATGCCATACATGTGATGTTTGCATGCCTTGCCCTCATTCCACATGCTATTTCAGTCCATGAAATGCTGTCATTCACTTGCATTTGACATGCCTTGAATGCTTTATATAGCTTGTGCTTTATGCCTCAAGAATGAGCTTTTGTGCATGCCATTAAGCCTAAGCCTTTGGCTCATCATTTCAGTGCATTTTGGGTCCTATTATACCATGATGTAACTCTGTTTTTGGTTGTCCAAGTCGTGCCATGTTTGGTTCCAATAGGCGTAGTGCATTGCCTCATTAATGCCTTGCATGTTCCTTGTGTTTAGCTTTGTGTTCTAGCCTAGGTTGGCTAGCTTTGAGCTTGGTTTTGGTCTTGTTTCGACCTGCCCTAGGACTATTTTAGGTCCCCTTGGCCCTTTGGGGCTTGCCTTGTATGGCCATGGCTTAAGTCCCTTTTGCTTACTTTGAGCTTTGAGCATCCTAACATGCTTTATTTGCATTGTTGAGTTGATTTGGCATCACTTTACATGGTATTTCAGAGCTTACTCCATTGCCATATATCCATGTTTGTTGCTCCCTAAGTGTGCTTAAGAGTTGTCCTCTTTGTGCCTTAATGCTTGAGCCATTTGGCATGCATGCTTATCTTGACATTTCACGCTTTTCACGCCATCAATTCCATCTTTGGCTACTGATTTGGACCTAGTTGAGAGCTGTCCATGTTGGTGTAAGCCCATTTTACCATGTTGTCGCATGCTTGTTACATGTAGTATGTTGTTGCATACTTGTTTAGCTTTACATGCCTTGCATGTTCACATGTTCATATTGCATTTCGTCATGTTGTCCAAGGTTGTCACTCACATCATGCTTATGTGCTTGTTGCATGTCATTAGCCTTGTTAGGTTGTTCGCATTGCATGCTTGCCATGCTTATGTGTTACATCGCTTGGATTAAGCATTAATCCGAGCACGAGGAACGAGGGCCATTTCATACTTCAAGTGATGGAACATGTCTCAATTCTCGGTCGCCGAAGCTCTTGATGATTCATGATAGAGTTCTAGGCTTTACTTGCTTTGTTTGTGCATTCATTTTCATATTGATTTGCACAAGTTGGATCTTTGGCCATCATGCATCGGGATGCGTGATTGATGGTCGTGGATCCAACTTGGCCTCTCCCTTGATGTTTTGAGGTGATTTGGAGTGCCATGGTGCGTACATGTCCTTGGGAAACCCTCCATTTTCTCTATTTTGTGCTTCGTTGCAATTTGGTGTCACAGCACACCAGTGGCCGGCAGCCTGCCATTGATGGCCGGCAGTGTGCCACCCTTGGCCGGCAGTGCTCTGACCTTGGCCGGCAGTACTCCTCTCCTGGCCGGCAGGCCACTGGTGACTTCCCCTGCAGTGTTTTGGTAAGGTTCAACAACAAGCACTGGAAGACACCCTGCAAACAGAGCCTCTAAAGAGCAACCTGAAGGCGTTTCGAGGCGAGGAACCGAAGCGAGCGTGCATCTCCCTCTTCTTCAAACAGAGCTGGAATGGCATCATTTACTGCTTTCCCTATTTGTTTGTTGTCGTTCATTTGTTAGTTAATTAATTAAGTTGTGTAATAATTAGTTGTAGCTAGTTATTCATTTGGTTTTGTAATAATTAATTAGCTCGCGAGTTAGTTAATTAGGTGGATTGTATTATTCATTCGGTCCCTCCGAGTGAGGGCAAATTTGTAATAAGTGTGCGTGCGTGTGTGCATGTCTTCCAACCTCACGTCTTTCTTCCCTTTTATTTAACCGCTTACAATGGTTAGATTTAGGGCATATCTCAATTAGCATACCTTATGCTATGCATGCGTGCATTCATTCATCTGTCTTGCATGCACCGGGCTCGGCGCATCATGCTAACTGCATCGTATTTAAATTCCAATTTGAATACGTGTATCAATTGTCATATTCCACATGCCATCCTAGGATTAGCCGAGCCTATTCTAGATTGCATTTTGTATGTGATGCATTAGCCACTTAACATGGACTAGGGTCATACATGTTTTGCTAACTAGCTTCATTGTTTTGGCACGGAGTACGATGCAAGTATTTATGCTTTAGCATCTCGCATGAGTGTGAATGTTAACATGACAGCATGCTTACCATGTGGCTAAATGCTTAGTTGATATAACTGCCTAAATGCCTGTGGGTGAAGGTTGGATTATTTGAGTTGGAACAACTCGTTGAAATCCGTGTTTTAGCCTACTTGCGAGTAGCAAATCTTAAAACATTTCCAAACAAACGGATATGCAATGCTTTGTTCCAAATTAGGCGATCTAGTCTATACTTGTTTTGCTGTGCACATCACATAGTAATTCTAGCTAATTAATCGGAATAAGAACGCATGTGTTTTCAAAAACGAGATATCATGGTTAGTAGAGGCCGATCTTCGGATCGGGCGAGAGGGGGTGCTCATAGCTGACCTTCCCCAATCGTACCCAAGTTCCTGAGCCGAGGCAACTTTGGTGATGACGGACACGTGGCCTTTGGCACCGAGTCAGGGTTTCCTAAATTTCCCCATTATAAAATATTTATGTGGCGACTCTGTATCTGGCAAAGCAGTCCATGTTTGGCACTTCTTTCAAAAAAATCTGTTTTTCTCAAAATGATTTGCCGGATTTGGACTCTTTGGTTCAAGATTAAGAACCGTGACAAATCGAGTCCGAACTGTAACGCCATTGAGGTCCCTCGCGGACCTGTTACAAATCAGTTTTCCAAAACGATTTGTCGAATTTGGACTCTTTGGTGATTTATCGGTCTTGCATTGTACTTTGCGAGATTAGATTCAGAACCGTGACATTGAGTCTGAACTGTAGTAGTAAGCCCAAATGAACAAAACGGATTTTCGCGCCCCACTTTCGCGCCCGGAGCGCCGGGACGTTCGGTCACGTTTACAACAGGGTTTGGAAAGCTCAAACCTGTGACGTTCCGCCGCGAAATTCGAGTACTCGACGAGCAATCGAACTTGCCACTGGATGTACCTGCAAGCATATCCAAGTCTTGAGGACGGTCAAAAATGGGGGGTGTCTACAGGTTGATTTGGAGGTAAATGAGAATGCCTCCTTCGAGGAGCCACCGGTTCAAATTTTAGACACCGAGAACAAGCGTTACGAGGTAAAACTATACCGTTAGTGGAGGTGTTGTGGAGACACCATGGAGTGGAGGAGGCTACGTAGGAAAAGGAGGCGGAAGTCCGCTCCAAGTACCCGGATTTGTTTAAGACTGCTTAGATGTCTGTTTAAATTGTAATGAATCCCTGGTGTTGAAGAGAAAAAGTGTTAGGTTGTTGATCATGTGTAATATAAGTGTTGTTGATCTAAACTTGAGATTGTGGAAGAACGATGTGTTGCTAAAGATGTTTTATTCCATATGTTTTGTATAAGTGGTAGTTGTTTTGATGAAGTGATGATGAGGAAGAATGCTAAATGACGGTTGAATATAAATGTTGGACTTTGGTAATGATGTTGGAATAATTATAGTTGCTTGAAACACTCTTGTTTAGCGGGTTTATCTAAATTTCAGGGACGAAATTTCTTATGGTGGGAAGGTTGTGATGACCAAGCCTTTCCTTTCTTCTCTTTCCTTTTCTTTCATCTCTTTGTCCTCCTTTTATTTTTGTTTGGACTTGGAACGCTCGGGAACTATTTTCATAAATTGAGTCTTACTCTTGTATTGCTCGGTGACGAATCTCTCTAGTTCCGGAGGGAGTGCGATCAAGTCCGGAACGCCCAGGAAGCGGATTGGAAAATTTTGGGCTGGCTGGGCCAGGGCCGCACGTGCGGGGAGTTAGGCCGCACGTGCGGTGAAGTTTGAGGTTCAGAGGGTCGCACACTGCCTAAAAGGCACGTGTGGGATGAGGTGCGGGGATCCGCCGCACGTGCGGGAAGAAGGGCCGCACGTGTGGGAAGAGGCGCTCCGCACGTACGGCAGACTGCAGTCCGAAACTCTTTTTTTATTTTTTTATTTTTTATGTTTCTAGTCGAACTTATATCACATTTTAGGCCCTTTCCTCTCACTCTAAACACCTTTTTCCTCCTTCTTCTCTCTAGAAAACCCTAATCAAGCTTCCAAAACCCTTGATCTCTTGAAGTTCCTTGGGTCTAGATCCATCTTCCCTCTCCCACTTAAAGATCAAAGGCTAGAGCTTCATTTGGTGTGGTGGGAGTCAAGCTCTCTCATCTTTGATTCTAGGGTTTCTTCTTCCAATCTTCTCCAAAACATTGAGGTAGGGATTTCTTGAGTCATATATACATGTTGTGCTATTTATATGATGATTAGAATCTTTCTTGTAAGTTTTTTGAGTTGATTTTGATTTTACTTCAAATATAGAAAAAGTTTTGAAGAAATGGGTCTTGATCTCAATCTTTTCTCTATCCATGAGAATGTTTCTTTTTACAAAAACTCAAGAAAATGTGATTTTGAATTGGTTTAACCATGAAATGGAAGAATGTTGGTTTTTGATGAAGACCCCAGAAATTGGGGATTTTGGAAAAATGTGAAAATATTCATGGAACCCTTCTTTTCTTTCGACTAAAAGGTGAATGAGTAGAGAATTATAATGTGTTTTGCAAAAAGATGAGGATGCTCTTGACATATTGAAATGGAGAATTGCATCAAGAACCTTTACTAAATAAATGATGTGAATATATAGATATATGGGTGTGGGATGATAATTATGTTGTACCATGGGATGGTGAGAGTATTGAACATGGTCAATTAATGTTTGAAAAACACTACTTGTGGCCTTGAAGAGGCAAATTGATTGGAATTGTGCATGTTGGAAAATTGTTATTGTGTGTTGAAGACACATGGATATTTTGTGAAATGGCTTTGAAGAGAGAAGAAATGAGAAATGGGATTGATTCTTT
Organism: Camellia granthamiana; assembly: GCA_036172215.1. NCBI lineage: Eukaryota > Viridiplantae > Streptophyta > Magnoliopsida > Ericales > Theaceae > Camellia > Camellia granthamiana. The sequence goes on along the minus strand of CM069906.1, from coordinate 23,162,555 downwards.
GTTGTTATTGATATATATATATATATTGACAATAGAAAAATGTTACGAAGGGGTAACTATTGCATCATGTTTCTCAAATTGATTATTATCATTGTGGTGCATCTTGGCATGTGTTGGAAAACTTTTACTTTGAAAGATTATATTATAATGAGAACTATGGAAATGTGGAATGGGGTAAATACGTGGTAAGTCCGGATAGGGGGTGTAGTTGAACTTGATAAGTTGGCCTGAGTGTCCTTGGTGAAAGACCAGAAAGCCGCGCGGATAGGTGTCGAGCCTTCCGGTTAATACTGGTAAAAATGACAGTTTGGTAGTACTCGTAGAGTCTACTTGCAGACAGCAGCCTAGGGATTACCAGTGTTGTATTTACCGCCCCTGATGATTAAAACTGAAAATTTGAAATGTGTTGAGATGGCAAGCTTTTATTGGAAAAATTGAGATCGCTAATTTTTATCGAAATAGGAATTTTATGAAGAGCATGAAATGAAATTTCTTTTAAAGAGCATGGCATGGCATCGACATTTGCCATCCTTATTGAGAATTGCATAACTGTATATACTTTGTTAGAATTCTCTACTGGGCTTTATACTCACCCCTATGGGACTTTGGTGCAGGTAAAGACGCGGTGATCCCGCCAAGTGGATGGCGCGGATAATTGTAAAGAGTACATAGCTCTTAATTTTGTTGTGATTTTTTTTTAAGCCAAGGGCTAATGTGTTCGGGTCCGAGAGACCACTTTGTGTAACCGGGCTATTGCCTTGGAAGATGTAAGCCCTTAGAGGCATTTTATTGTTTTGAAAATTGGATGCCTCACCTGCTATAAATTCATGTAATTCTTTTATCGTTGAATGTATAACCGCATGTGAACTCTTGCATAACTCTCTTATTCACTATGTAAAAATGGAAGGATTATTGTTATTGTTTAGTGAATGTTAACCAATGTGGGTGGTCCATGTCGAATTATTTCGGGACGTTATAGAAATTCTATAAAACATACCGTAAAGAAGTGTCTATCATATGTCGCAATTATGATCTTCGTGGTCTTTAGTTACAACACATTATAGTGTTAGATATAATTTAGGTATAACTTCTTGTGATTGTTGTTTTGGTTATGACATATATCAAGTAATAGTTAGTTATGACTCATTCTGATATTAGTTATAATCTATTGTAATTTTTTTTTTAATTTTTTTTTATTATTTATAATTGAAGATGTGTTGCTTGATTATAATTTATATAGTGGTCATTTTAGTTATGAATGGAAAGAAACACATGGAGGATAAACTCCACATGTTAAATGTAACGAACAATCCAATAAATTTCATATCTTTATTGAAATTAATTATGTTTGCATGTCAATAATGATAGACATCACCATTATATTGAAATTTTCATAGATAATAATATGACTTATCATAGTCTTTTTATTTTCAATCAAAATAACCATTATTGTTGTCATAATTTAAAAAATGTCATTGACATTTCACTTTAAATAATATTTTTTATAAATTTTTTTATTAAAAATATTTTCTTTATATTTAAAAAAAAAAATGAGTAGTGTTTGGTTTGAAGCTGTGCTGTGTGTTAGTATTAACCAAAAAAAAAAAAAAAAAGTTGAAATGTCGGGGGGGCACATGACCCCCCTAGACCCTTAGTGGTTCTGCCCCTGCACATATGTGGATGCAATCTTGAATTATGATACAACAAACTAATTACAAGGTTGAAATGAATCGTGATAATCCCAGATATATGGAAGCAATCTTGAATTATGCTCAAAAGAACTAATTACGATATTGGAATAAACCACCCTAGTTATGAAGATTTGTGGTGCTCGTTATGAATCGTATTGGTATTTAGTTATGAGATTTTGTATGAAGATGTATATGGTCATAGTTATGACTCATGTTGATGCTTAGTTACGAGATTATGTAGTAGCCAAATTTTAGGGTGGGGGATGGTTCTCAATTTTTTTTTATTGTTGTAAGTGTTTTGGTTTTTGTTTTTTTCTTTTTCTCTTGGCAGTTGGCTTATGGCCAACTGTTCCATTCTCCTTATTTTAATGTTTTATTAACATTAATAAAATATTACTTTGTTTGCCGATCAAATATATATATATATTTTGTGAACCTGGTTATGAGGACTGTTGTGATATTTTTTTATCAGGATTCAAATTAAATTTAGCTATAAGATTTGTAGTGCATGGTTATGAAATGAAATGGATTATGAAGTTTTGCGATATTTTATAGTAAATCAAAATAGTTGTAGTTATGAGAATTTTATGTTTTTGTTATAAATTAATTTTATTTTGTTATGATTTAAATTGGCGAAACTTATGAACTATAGCAGCTCAAATTTTAGATACATAAAAATGAAAAGAAAAAAAAAGAAAAGAAAAGAAAAGAGAAGAAAGAAAAAACAAGCTAAGACATTCAATTGAATTACTTAGTAGTATGCATGGTAGCCAATCATCAATCGTTTCAAATCTCGTTTGGCTGTTTGGAAGCGAAAATATATTTCCCTTGGTGGCAGACTTGCTAAATGCATCTTTCGCTAATCTTCCCATCGACTATATGTCGCTCTTCAAGCTTCCTTCATCTATGTGTCATTATTTGGAAAAGATTCAAAGGAAATTTTTGTGGGGTATCAATGGTGAGAAAAACAAGCTCCACTTAACAAAATGGAGCATAGTTTCCAAAAACAAGAAACTTGGCGGTTTAGGTATCCATTCCCTGAAGTTGAAGAATGCTACCCTCCTTACAAAATGGTGGTGGAGGTTCAGTACTAGAAATCATGTTCTTTGGAGGCGAGTGTTGGTTGAAAAATATGGGTTGAAGCCTAATGCTTGGCTCCCAACATATCACCAAGGCTCAAATCCTTCCAACCTATGGAAATCCATTGTCAACATCGCAAGCCGAAGTGATATGTTCAGCTCTGTTCTCATCAACATTGGAAGCCCTTACATTGTGTTTGATTCATGGATTTGGAAAGGGATTTGGAAAGGAAAAGAGAAAAGTTGAGTAAGACTATGTGAAATATAGGTGTATTTTATTTACATTTCACCTATCTTTTCACTTTTTCTTTCCAAGTCCCTCCTAAAATCTATGAACCAAACACAGCCTTAATGTTTGTTTTTCCTGTTTGTTCTCTCTTTCACTTTAGAAAGATATGTTTGTGGCCGAAATCTTCACACTCTCTTCAAATGGTCATCTCACATTATGTAGACAACTTCGTGATTAGGAATACGAAAATCTCCTTGAGCTTCTCCATTTGATTAGCATCCTTATTCCCAATCCCAATCGGGGTGACTCTATTTAGTGGAGGATTGATAAACAGGGCATCTTATCAGTAAAGTCGTTCTGCTCCCATTTTGAAGACTCTTTGGGTAGTAACTATTAGGACTATTTGACACCAGAAATCAATTCCACACAATAACACAAGAATATTTACGTGGTTCGGCAATTGCCTACGTCCACGGAGAGCAATATATTATCCAGAGAAAGATTACAGTACTCACTCACATATATCTCTCACTCTTAGTGTTCTCTCTGTGTTTGCTACACCTTGCCCTCCTCTCAGCCTCTCTATTTATAAACCATACTTAGAGGAAGCTAGAGAGCACAGCTGGCTCAACACATGGCCAGCTGTGTATTTTACTTTCGGCTCCTTTACTAAAGGTGTCGTTCACCTTTCAAACTGGCACAACACAGCACACATGGGAGATCATTCTCTTATGAGCTGGAGCTAACAATTCTCCCCCTCCACGCCCATAAGGATAACTGACTTCTCACTTGAAGTCCATCCTAGTCAGATTCTTGCAAACTTCTAGTTTGTCTCTGGTGACACCTTTGGTCATCATGTCAGAAGGATTCTTGTTTGTGTGAATCTTCACTAGCTTCATCAGTTGCTTTTCCATCACTTCTCGTATCCAATGATACCGGACATCAATGTGTTTTGTACGTGAATGGTACATGGAATTCTTGCTCAAATCAATTGCACTTTGACTATCACAATGTACCTTGTATTCTTCTTGCTGTAGACCCAATTCTTGGAGAAACCGTTTTAACCACAACATTTCCTTTCCAGCATCTGCGGCAGCAATGTACTCTGCCTCTGTTGTAGATAAAGCAACACACTTTTGTAGTTTGGACTGCCATGAAATAGCTCCCCCTGCAAAGGTGAACAGAAATCCTGATGTAGACTTTTTACCATCAAGATCACCTGCCA
>CM069906.1:23089203-23158131 GCA_036172215.1 Camellia granthamiana | reverse complement strand
CAATGTAACCAGATGATCAATGAGAATAACAAGAGCAAATCAAGATTCTAACCTCAAATCAAGAATCTAACGGTTGGAACTCTAAGAATCAAGCTTGCTAATCCACTTCTCACTCTAGAACTCCTCCTTCTTCTCCTAGAGCTTCTCTCTCTAAAACAAGGGCTTTGAGACAAAATGATTTGGTTCTAAGTCTGTCGGCTGACTTTAGCCTTCAGCTCGGACACGTGGCAACAGGTGGTTGGCTCAACTCAAAAAGGTGACTGACTGACAAGACAAGTCTATGACAAAGCGTATCTAACAAGCTACCCAGTGAAACATTCCGGCGAGTAATGACATCGGCTAACAACAAAACCTCGGCAAGGGATAACATCGGCCAAAGACAGGACTTCGGCAACAGGATAACAAGGACATCGGCTAGGGAGGACGACAATTGACTAAGCTGTGCCACACCTTGGCCAGGGTGTGCCACATCTCGGCCTATGTCATACCATCCCGGAAACAAAGGTCACTAGTATGAAATACCTCGGCTAAGTGGCGACATCTCGACTAGAATGCTGGGGTGAAGGTGAAGGTCAACCAAGTGGTTCCAACATGATTCGCAACACTAAGGTTCAAAGGTGAACTAGTCTCAAGGTGACCTCGGCTAAACATTCACACACCAAGAAATACAGTATCAATCAACACCTATGCCAGACAAGTCAAGAATGCAAGGCAAGTCAAGATTGAACATGCAAGCTCAACAAAGCAAAATCATATAAATGCATGAGTATGGCTAAGACAGTGTGAGGGTTATTACACCTTTGGTGAGAAACTGCAATTTATATCAGTTTTTATACGCGAGTAGGTAGTTTACATGCAAGAAATCCAATAGAAATTTAAAATTATTGAAATTGAGCATCTCATTCTAAATTATTCTTCTCCCCTTGGACCTGTTCCAAGCCTATCGCCCATCCATACCACTTCATTTGATATAAATTTTCTATGTGAATTTCCAGTCTATCTGCAGCTTGAAGTTGAAATTGTCTTTCATTTCATATGGAGACATGAATTTTCGTTTTGTCGCTTTGATATAAACTATCTTAGCTGATGTACTACTCTTCACATTCATATGCATATGAAACAGGTTGAGCTCATGGGAGGTCATCTCAGTGTTTCCAGCGGAGAGCACCATGGATCTACATTTACATTTATACTACCATACAAGGTTTCACCTGCAGCTGATAATTTAGATGATCCTGATGAACTCTCAGATATGGCTGATCATGATGCTCCGCATGATGCCAACGATGATGATACAAGTTTCGGATTTTTTGAATTTCAACCACGCACTTTGGGTTCTCTTTTCGCTCCTAGTGGTCCTGGCAGGGCTAAAAAATTGCCAAACAATATTGCTTTTAATGCGTCATACAAAACTAATGGTTTGTTAGAAGATTCCTACTCATTTCCCTCTAGCAACATTGTAACAAAAGAGGTAACTTCATTAGAGGATGACTGTTTGGTTGATGGTGCTAATACATCATCGGAACATGAATCTTCAATGAGGGACAGCCCAGACTCTGCTAAGAAAATTGCAGTTGGTAGTGATAGTGAGATACAGTGCCACAATAAAGAAAATGGTAAATTCCAGTATCCTGATATGAATTCCACTCACCCTTCAAAGGAAAGCAACATTGGGGAAACGATAAAGCCAATAGACTCCCAAGAAGCAAGTGAGATGTGAGAGAGAACTAATAGAAGCACCCAGTGCAGTTCTAGCAACAGTCTAGAAATTCCCAAATCGATGTTGAAACCTAAGATCCTTCTTGTGGAAGATAACAAGATTAATGTGATGGTGACACGGTCAATGATGAAGCAGTTGGGCCATACCATAGATGTTGTGAATAATGGAGTTGAAGCTGCACATGCAGTTCATTTCTGTACTTATGATCTCGTTCTGATGGTAATTTTCCTAGAATTAAAAGATGTTTTCTATTATGGTTATTATTTTAGTTACCATTTTAATCACTTGTTATGCATATCCTTTTCTTTTTCAGACTTCAATTTAAGATGAGGATAGTGTTTGAGCTTATCCCAATGGTTGTTACATTGCTAGGTGAAATGGTTTGCCACTGGTTGTGCCATCATTTTGATTGCCTTATTTCTCCTCTTCTTCATTATCGAAGCCTATAGTTGATTTCTCCTTTACTTTTTATCCCTTTTTACATCTCCAAAATTTTAGTAGTTTTTTGTCCATCAAAGCCAATAGTTCAATGTAGATGTCCATTCCACAACTTCCTTAATATACTTACATGTTCACAAAACTTTTCGGAGGAGTTTGTCTTGGAAATTAGATTAATTGTATAAACAAACCTTGCAACTCATTTAAATGTTTCTGAACATTGTCACATAGATTTGTAGTCTTATCCTAATACATTGAAGCTGTAACCATGTGCAGGATGTATGCATGCCAGTGATAGATGGCCTTCAAGCCACAAGACTAATTCGTTCTTTTGAGGAAACTGGTAATTGGGATGTTGCAGTGAAAGTAGGAATTGGGCAATTTGTGCCTCCAAATGATCAAAAATTTAACTCATCTAAAAAGAGGATGCCCATCATTGCTGTAAGCACTAGAATCCTTATTTTCCATGTGTAGCCAGTATTCTTTATGAGAATCTTGCTCAATACAACATTTAATGTGTTTACATTGATTTAGAGTAAATGTCAGGAAGTCATTACAAAGAAAAGAAAAGAAAAGAAAAGAAAAGAAAAGGATGGTTAAATTTGAGACAAGCCCAATGAATGTCATTTTGGAAGACAAGATATATGCACATCTGACATTTGCAAGTAATAATAGCAGTTCAAAAATTTGTAACTTTTCTTCATAACGAATATCCTTGTATTTGTATGTATATCCATTGATGAGTATTGGTGGTGTAATTGCAAATGATAGCAAACGCATTGGCAGAGAGTGCAGACGAGTGTTTCGCAAATGGTATGGACTCGTTTGTTTCAAAACCTGTTACTTTTCAAAATTTGAAAGAATGCCTTGACCAATATTTTTAATTTTATCTCATTAGTGTATGCATCTGTATAGAAAGAAAATGCGTATTAGAAAAAGTTGTCATCACTGTCCCACCGTGTTAGAAAAAACATTTGAAAGAAGTAGAAGAAGGAAAAAAAGCAAGGGAGGCGCAACAAGAACAACTTAATCATATGAATGACGTGGTTTTACGACTCACAACTCTATTGCAGGGTTCAAACGGTTATTGTCGTATTTGGTAAGAAGAATTTTATTCATATGATACTAAAAGTTCAACAAAAAAATTTCACATATTGACATTATTGTTTTGGACCACTTGGAATTGTTTTGACATTATACAAATAAGAGGAGAAAAGAAATAACACATTAATTCGTTAACTAATTAATTAATTATGTAAAAACAATTTCGAGAGGAGCGGCGAGAATATTTAATGATGCAAATTTCCTATGTTATATCAACAATGGAATTTCATTAAATGATAAACTTAAAAAAAAAAAAAAAACACATAGGACCTTGACAAAATACCTCAATTAGTACATCTTTAGAAATAGACTTGTGATAACATACGTAATGTAATTTAGACCCGTAGGTTGGGAGTTAGAGCCGAATACGCCTTAAACTCAGTTGAAACATGGCGTTCCGGGGGTGAAAATTCAAAACAACCCCCTCACCACCGTATGGCCATCATGGACAGCTTCTCTATGACAATTAGGACCTGTGACAACAGACGGAATGTAATTCGGACTCATAGGTTGGGAGTTAGAGCCGAAAACACCTTAAACTTAATCGAAAAAAGGTGTTCCGGGGGAAAAATAAAAAAACAGCCCCCGAACCACTGTGTGACTCTCACGGACAGCTTCCCCATGACAAATAGGACTTGTGACAATAGACGGAATGTAATTCGGACTCGTAGGTTGGGAGTTAAAGCAGAAAACGCCTTAAACTTAGTCGAAAAAGGGCGTTCCGGGGGTGAAAATTCAAAACAGCCCCCTCACCACTGTATGGCCGCCACAGACAGCTTTCCCATGACAATTAGGACCTGTGACAATAGATGGAATGTAATTCGGACCTGTAGGTTGGGAGTTAGAGCCGAAAACGCCTTAAACATAGTAAAAAAAAGGCATTCCGGGGGCGAAAATTCAAAAAAGCCCCCGAACCACCATGTGACTTTCATAAACAGCTTTCCTGTGACAAATAGGACTTGTGACAACAGACGGAATGTAATTCGGACTTGTAGGTTGGGAGTTAGAGCAAAAAACGCTTTAAACTTAGTCCAAAAAAGGCGTTCCATGGGCGAAAATTCAAAACAGCCCCCTTACCACTATATGGCTGTGACAGACAGCTTCCCCATGGCAATTAGGACCTGTGACAATTGATAAAATGTAATTCGGACCCGTACGTTGGGAGTTAGAGCCAAAAACATCATAAACTTAGTCGAAAAAGGGCGTTTCGGGGGCGAAAATCCAAAATAGCCCCTGAACCACCGTGTGGCTCTCATGGATAGCTTCCTTGTACAAATAGGACTTGTGACAACAGACGGAATGTAATTCGGACCTATAGGTTGGGAGTTAGAGCCAAATACGCTTTAAACTTGGTCTAAAAATGGCGTTCCGGGGGTGAAAAATCAAAACAGCCCCCAAACCCGCATGTGGCTCTCATGAACAGCTTCCTCGTGACAAATAGGACTTGTGACAATGGAGGGAATGTAATTCGGACTAGTAGTTTGGCAGTTAGAGCCGAATACGCCTTAAACTTAGTCGAAAAAAAGCGTTCTAGGGGCGAAAATTCTAAACAGCCCCCAAACCACCGTGTGACTTTCACGGACAGCTTCCCTGTGACAAATAGGACTTGTCACAACAGCCGGAATGTAATTCGGACCTGTAGGTTGGGAGTTAGAGCAGAAAATGCTTTAAACTTAGTTGAAAAAGGGCGTTCCGAGGGTGAAAATTCAAAACAGCACCCGAACCACTGTATGGTTATCATGGACAGCTTCCCCATGACAATTAGGACCTGTGACAACAGACGGAATATAATTCGGACTCGTAAGTTGGGAGTGAGAGCCGAAAACGCCTTAAACTTAGTCGAAAAAGGGTGTTCCGGGAGCGAAAATTCAAAATAGCCCCCGAACCACCATGTGGTTCTCACGGACAGCTTCCCCATGACAAATAGGACTTGTGACAACAGACATAATGTAATTCGGGCCCGTAGGTTGGGAGTTAGAGCCGAATACGCTTTAAACTTAGTCGAAAAAGGGCGTTTGGGGGGCGAAAATTCAAAACAGCAACCGAACCACCATGTGGCTGTCACGGGCAGCTTCCCCATGACAATTAGGACCTGAGACAACGGACTGAATGTATTTTGGACTTGTAGGTTGGGTGGTAGAGTTGAAAATGCCTTAAACTTAGTCGAAAAATGGCATTCTGGCGGCGAAAATTCAAAACAACCCCCTTACCACCGTATGGATGTCACGGACAGCGTCCGCATGACAATTAGGACCTATGACAACAGACGGAATGTAATTCGGACCCGTACTTTGGGAGTTAGAGCCTAAAACACCTTAAATTTAGTCAAAAAAAGGCATTCCGGGGGTGAAAATTTAAAACAGCCCCCAAACCACTGTGTGACTCTCACGGCAGCTTCCCCTTGACAAATAGGATTTGTGACAATAGACAGAATGTAATTTGGACCCGTAGTTTGGGAGTTAGAGCTGAATACACCTTAAACTTAGTCGAAAAAGGGCGTTCCGAGGGCGAAAATTCGAAACAGCCCCCGAACCACCATGTGGCTCTCACAGACAACTTCGCCATGACAAATAGGACTTGTGACAACAGACGTAATGTAATTCGGACTCGTAGGTTGGTAGTGAAAGTCGAATACGCCTTAAACTTAGTCAAAAAAGGGCATTCTGGGGGTGAAAATTCAAAACAGCCCCTAAACCACCATGTGACTCTCACGGACACCTTCCCCGTGACAGATAAGACTTGTGACAACGGACGAAATGTAATTTGGACCCGTAGTTTGGGAGTTAGAGCTGAAAACGCGTTAAACGTAGTCAAAAAAGGGCGTTTCGGAGGAAAAAATTCAAAATAGCCCCCGAACCACCGTGTGACTCTCACAGACAACTTCCCTGTGACAAATAGGACTTGTGACAGCAGACGGAATGTAATTCGGACCTATAGGTTGGGAGTTAGAGCAGAAAACACCTTAAACTTAGTCAAAAAAGGGCGTTGCAAGGGCAAAAATTCGAAACAGCCCCCGAACCACCATGTGGCAGTCACAGACAGCTTCCCTGTGACAAATAGGATCTTGTGACAACAGACGGAATATAATTCGGACCGGTAAGTTGGGAGTTAGAGCCGAAAACACTTTAAACTTAGTCAAAAAAGGGTGTTCCGAGGGCAAAAATTCGAAACAGGCCCCGAACCACCATTTGGCTCTCACGGACAGCTTTCTTATGACAAATAGGACTTGTCACAATAGACCTAATGTAATTCAGACCCGTAGGTTGAGAGTTAGAGTCGAATACGCCTTAAACTTAGCCGAAAAAGGGCGTTTTGGAGGCGAAAATTCAAAACAGCTCCCGAACCACCATATGGCTGTCACAGAGAGCTTCCCCATGACAATTAGGACCTTTGACAACAGATGGAATGTATTTCGGACCCGTAGGTTGGGAGTTAGAGCAGAAAACACCTTAAACTTAGTCCAAAAAGGGCATTTCGGGGACGAAAATTCAAAACAGCCCCCTTAGGATAGTATGGCTGTCACAGACAGCTTCCCTATGACAATTAGGACCTATGACAATAGACGGAATGTAATTCGGATCCGTAGGTTGGGAGTTAGAGCCGAAATGCCTTAAATTTAGTAAAAAAAGGGCGTTCCGGGGGAGAAAATTCAAAACAGGCCCCAAACCACCATGTGGCTCTCACGGACAGTTTTCTCGTGACAAATAGGACTTGTGACAACAGTCGTAATGTAATTCGGACCCGTAGGTTGGTAGGTAGAGCTGAAAACGCGTTAAGCTTAGTCAAAAAATGTTGTTCCAGGGCCAATATTCAAAACAGCCCCCAAACCTTAGTATGGCTGTCACAGATAGCTTTCCCGTGACAAATAAGACCTGTGACAACAAACGGAATTTGTCACGCCCTTAAAATAAACCCATAATATAAACAACATTGACATGCATTGACATAAGAGAATAAAACATTCTTCCATTCAGTAGAGTATTCTTACTAAAAGAAATTACATGTAATAACGAAAGTAAATGCCCTACAGGCTACAGCTTTCCAAGCCAACACTTGGACACAAAAAAAAAAAAGAGTACTAACTCAATTACAGATTAAGCCATTGGCTTGAATTTACATGTAATAACAAAAATAACAAAATAACTAAAATGAGTCTTCAACTCCAAATCCTCCCAAGCTAAGTCCTTGGAGGTAGCATATCACCTGGACCTAAAATGATGTTCCCATATAGGGTGAGTCACAGCCCAGCAGAGATATACTAAACCAAATATAAGCATTAACTAAAGCAATAGCATTCGACAGATGGTTAACACTTATAAATCGATTACATCATAATACAGTTTCATGACCATTATGTCCATGATACGTTTCACTTTCCATTATTTACCCAACTTTCCATTTATACAAACATGGCTCAGAACTTGGCCAAACAATAAAATGAGACTACATCTCATATTAATATTACTTCCAATATCAACAATTTAAGTGAGACTAAGGCTCAAACTAAAACACTTCCATAAATCGATAAGTACACATATTTGCTGTACTAAAACACTTCCATAAATCAATAAGTATACATATTTGCTGTACTAGTGGAGTACATTCCCTTTCTCCTCCCAAACAGGTTTGAGAGTCCATACCCTACCTTCCCTCAAACCATGGAGTACATCCCCTATCTCCTCCCAACAATATGCATATACAATGTATTTAACACTTGTCATATACAATATTCAATGAATACACGTATTTGCTGTATTAATTCAACTGTCATATTCTATGACTTACTCGATGTGATTAGTTTCAGTTTTCCCTAATCAACATGCAATGTCTACAACAATCACGACTATCCTCCACCGATAGCCCAAAGTAGTTATTTCTAAACAGAAAATAAATGCATCAACAAATATAATCTCAACATTTTCATAGGTGAGTGATTAAATTATTCAATTACACCATTCAATCTCATAATTCCCCAATTTCATGAATTAAACTTAATTCCACACTTTTTCCAAAATTAATTATACAAATTAATTTATTTTCAACAATTAGGGCTTTTCCCCCTTTCCTCAAAATTAACCCTAAGGTTTAATTTTCTCAATTTGACACTATCAATGTCATTTTTTCATGACTTACAAACATATGGAGTTTAATATATGAAAAACCCCCTTTCTATCAAATTACCATTCAAACCCTAACTTTTCCCAAAATTACCAACATATCAAAATGATCAAAACTTATGACAAAACCTATAAGATGGAGTAGGGTATCCCTACCTCGAAAATAGAAGCCCAAAGGAGAAGATGACCAAAACCCGAAGTGCTCCAAATCCTCTCTTTTTCAGATTAAAAGAGAGCCCTCGCGAAGCTCTACATTTCTTCTAAAGGAACTAGAGTAGAAGACCACAGGGAGTAGATCAAATCTTAGAGAGAAGGTAAGAGTAGAGAGAGAAACTCTCAAAGGGCGGTTTTTAAAAGTTAAGAAAGAGAAAGGAAGTCAAAAAGTGATCCAAAAAGTGAAATCTCGGACTGATGTAATCGTCTCCCCGCTCGAGCGTGGAAAGCCCCGCTCGAGCGTCAGACACAGACTCACGCTCGAGCGTGAAAAGAGCCGCTCGAGCGTCGATTGCACACTTCCAGAAGTTTTGCAGGCGATGGTCCCCGCTCAAGCGTCAAACTCCCCGCTCGAGCGGAGGGGCAAAATCAAGGGTCACGCTCGAGCGTCAAAACTACCGCCCGAGCGGACGAAGACCCGCAGAGCAAAGTACTGGGAGATGGAAAATTACGCTCGAGCATCAAACTCTCGCTCGAGCGGAGAAGAAACAACGAAGGGCCCGCTCGAGCGTCAAAAGCTCCGCTCGAGCGTGAAGGCTAAAATCTGGGCATCAACTTTTGGTTCCAAAGTACAACCAACCTGTTTCAAACCTGCCCAACACAACCCAAGACTCAAATCCAAAGAGTAAAGGCTAGAAATGAGAATGAGACAACAACAAGTCCACGGAACTAAGTCCAGAATACCATATACTAAGGAAGGGAAAACCGGGATCGCTATAGAATTTATTTCGGACCCGTAGGTTGGGAGTTAGAGCCGAAAATGCCTTACACTTATTCGAAAAACACCTAACACTTAGTTTAAAGAACGACAACTTTATGAAAATAACATCTACATATTCTAATAATTGCCTTTGTATAAAATAGGACAGAGAAATAATATAATAGATTGTTTGTGCCGTTGGTTGGAATAAATATTGCATGATACATATATATATATATATATGTGCTTTTATGTTCAAGAAGACATTTGTCGATTGTTCTACCTTAAACGCATGTTAGAACCTTTTCCCTATAGCTGACCGAATTGATATTTTGTAACCAAATGACTTTTTTTTTTTTTTGTGTTTCTTTTTTGTAGATGGCTTTGTTGCGTGGACTTGTGGATAATTCATTTTGGAGAAGAAATTTCACTTTTGTATACAACTAATACTTTTGTCATCCTAGGTTTTTGTGTAGTTCACTATTGCCAATACAGAAAACTTTTGGCAACGAACTGATAATTACTGGCGTGGTACATAAATCACCTTCTGTCATGGTACATATATGACCATTTGTCGTCGTACATATATACGACCTTTTGTCATGGTATATAGAAAAACTTTTGTCGTGTTACATATAGACCACCTTTTGTCGTGGTGCAGATTACGATAGCAATTTGTACCATGCCAAATGGTCATTTTGCATGGTAGTAAATGTATTTTTTTTGTATACGGAGGGCTTTGATTTTTGTATGATTCTATATTTTGTATGGAATTATTATTTTAGTTTGGACAATAGTTGGTTTGTATGGACTTTGACATTTAAAGTTATTCATTTTTTGTATACGTATGCAGATTGTGGAATGATTCATATATAGTATTTGTATCATTTTGTTTATATACGTATTACAGGTTGCATGGAATATAGATAGATTATGGAGAAATTATAATTTTGTGATAAAACATAAGATTGTGTTTTTGGCGACTAAACAATTAGTAGCTAAAAAAAATTGGGAAAATAGTTTGGGCGACTAAAAGTTTTGTGGCAAAAAAAATTCAAACATTTGGAAGCTAAAAGTTTTGTAGAAAAAAAAAAAAATCAAACATTTGGCGACTAAAATATTTTGTAGCTGAAAACAAAAGTTGAAGAATAAAAAAGCTTTTGCCAACTAAAAATTTGGTAGCGAAAAATGTGGGATTTTAGGCGACCAAATGTTTAGTAGCCAAGACACATTATTTTCCGACTAAAATTTTAGTAGCCAAAAACATAACACTTTAGGTGACTCACCTTTTCGTAGCCAAATTTTTTTGACTTTAGGCGATTAAAATCTTAGTAGCCAAAACACAACTATTTACTTTAGACGACTAATATATTTAGTAGCTAAATTTCTTTTTCACAATTAAATGATTAGTCCTTAACAATAAGTGAAGCTTTTGGTGACAAAAAAAATTGGTCGTCGAAAATGTGCTATTTAATTATGTTTCCAACCTTTTGGTGACTAAAAATTTAGTCGACAATTTAATACAATTGGCGACTAAAATTACCTTTCCCGACAATTCTTTTGTGATTACTGTTGTGACCAAGTAATTAAGTCACCAAAAGTGAAAATTCTTGTAGTGCTTGGGGTATTAAAGACGTCATGACCTACCTCTCATATACCTCAAGAGTTTCGAAGGAGTTTTCCATTCATCTCTAGGTTGGAGTCGAATAAGATGTTAGCCACTTTTCAGATTAAGTTCGGAAAATACTGTTGTGCCACTCAACTAATCTATCAAATCATTCAATCAGGGAAAGGGGAATCTATATCGGACGTAGGGATGGCAATGAGGGGCAATGGGGCGGATATTAATTCTCTATCCCCATTCCCCTATGATAATTTTTCCCCATTCTCCATTCCCCATCTCCCATGGAGACTACCCACCCGATCCCCTAACGGGTTTGGATTTTTCCCAACCCAACTTAACCATTTTTTTTTTTCAAAGGTTCACGACCAAAGCTAAATATACATTCAATTTTATTTTATTTTATTTTTGGCTCAACAACAAAATTAAATACATATTAGTTAATTAATTAAAAAATTGATTTTTAAAAGTAAACCATAATAAATAAAAATATAAATAAACCATCTTCTCATCAATAAAGCCTAGGCATAACTCGAAATGAAACAAAGCTTTTAACAGGGAAAACAAACTTCAAAAAGTTCTAAAATTTTAAAATAGAACCCCCCCCCCCCCCAAAAAAAACTAATTTTCTGGATTGATAATAAATAATGATACTTAAAAATGTTTCATTTGCTTTTTGTTTAGCATTTTACTTTGAAACAAACTAGCCTTAGTCAGGACAAATCGGTAACTCAAAATGAAGAACGGCAATGTTAGAAGCACAATTGAAAGCAAATTCACATTTGGTATGAAATACACATAAGAGATTTAGTAGTTGCAAAACCAATAAAGCCAAAATAAAAAAAAAAAAAAAAAAAACGTGCACACACAACAAATTCAATTGTAAATACAAATATATACATACAAGTATATATATGTATCCATTCAACCAATTATTGAAGTAGAACAACAATGGAACTAAAAAAAAAAAAAGAAAAAAAAAAAAGTCCTTTGCTGGTACATTCAGAACCTTAGCACCATTAAACAGAAAACAAGAAATATAAAAGCAGTGAGCTCTCGATTGGGACACAAATGGCGATTAAAGCCGTGAAAATCATTCAAACAGTGGAATATAGAAAATTAGAAAAATGGTACTATTATATAAAAGCAACAATAATTGATCTGACAATCGATAAAGATTATTTATATCAGTCAATTAAATTAATCACAACGATAAATTAGGATTTTATAGATTCGATTACAAAAGACAAGGCTTTTTTGTATGCTCAAAATAGGATGGAAGATAAGTCTTCCTTGCTTCCATAAATTATTGAGAGAGAGTAACCATATGGGGAAATGGGCGGGTATCCATCCCCGACCCATCCCCGATGGAGATTTAAAGAACATCATTTACTTGACCCGATGGGTAAGGAAAAAGGTGAATACCCATGTATCTAAGTCAGATCTCTATGGATACTCACAAGGTAAGTTATCCATTGCCATCTCTAATCGGACAGCTGGACTTATGTCCCGAATTAGTTGATCTATTAGGCTAGATGTTGAATTATAAAATTATTATAAAAAAAGTACAAGTGAAAGGAATTGAAGCAAAGCAGCAAAACTAGACATGAGCAAGAATAAAGTTACGAGGTTAATTAATCGATCCTTACATATACCATTTTTTGAGCAGTAAAAGAAATGAATCTTTACACACATTAATTAAAACATACGCATATAGGTATACGTATATAGGTGTAATTGGTCTTCCCTAAAATCTCATTTCATTTCAAAGATGCATTTCAATCTCCAACTTCAATTTCTAGACAATCCATGACTTGGAAGCTGCAAAACCATCAAACACAACGATCAAGAATGTATTAGACTTGAGACAAACATAAATGTCATATGCACAAATTTGAGATACGTGACCAACTTATGTGTGTTGCAATTTATGCTTGCATGAAGATGTGTTGAAAAGAGTCTAACCGAGTCGAGTTTTTGAGTGTTTGAGTTTAATTTATTAAGAATTAGTCAAACTTGATCTCATCAAGTATTTAAAAAAATTAAGCACAAACTTGAATAGAAAAATTCAATTTAAATTAATTTACATATTAAGAGAAAAAATTATAAGTGAAATATAAAAGAAAGTTTAGAATAATAATAAATTTCATCAATCAAAATATGTAAATTTGCAAACACAAATAGAAAAATAAAATATATTTAATATATTATTAAAAATAAATATTTATTTATTTATTTATTGTATTTGTATTCAAGAGTCTTATTGAGCTGAGATTGGGTCTACTCTAAATGACCCTAAAAATCTAGTTAAAGCTTGTTTATTTAGAAAATGAATGGAACTCAAACTAGTTTTAAATAAGTCGAGCTCGAACTTTTCATGAATAACTCGATTTGTTTGCAATCCTACGAACATGTACTCTGTTATGACCTTTTGTTGTCAAATTCCATGGATCAAAACCAAGGTTGTAACAAGAGTTCTTTAAGAAGTTGGTTTCCTTCAAAAACAGGGTTACTTGGGAGTTCTGAAAGAAGTTGATTTTCTACAAGAAGTTGATTACAAGAAGTTGGAACTCTGCAAGAAGTTGATTTTCTGCAAGAAGTTGGTTTTCTTTTCCAACTAGGATTGCTTTGGTTTTTCTATAAATAGTTGGGTTTCTTCCAAATCTATGCTATGGATTTAATTGATTGAAATCCTCCAGATCTTCTTTTTGGTTCTTAAAGGTTTATATCTGGAGATATTTTGTTAATTTTCTTTGATGTCTTATTGAGTATTAAACTCATGATCTGAAAAGGCTACATCAAAGGTTTTTGTTTGTTACATAAAAGAGTGTTGTTCTTCAGTTGTGGATTCTGAAGAATTCGAGCCTGAAGCTTTGGTGGAATCCGAAGTGGCTCATCAGAAAGACAATTCCGTGCTGAAGATGGGGTTGGAAGAGGCACATAGAGGTTGGTTCAATTAGGCGTTATGGCTAGATAATTGAGAGTGATACCTGTGTAATTCCTTTAAATCTTCTTAGTGGATTGTTCTTGTGGCAGTTGGCCCGTGGTTTTTTTATCACAATTGGAAGGTGTCCAATTGTGGTTAATCTTTGTGTCTCTTTCTTTTGATTGTTTGATTGGGATTGTTGTTATATTTTGCTTAAAATTGGTACATAATCACAAATCAACATCTAGGGTTTCTAGATTTTTCAATTGGTATCAGAGCGGGTCGTTCTATTTTGTTTAAAACAAAAATATTTTTTTTAGAACGAGATCTTGTTTGATTTGTGATAATGGATTCAAAGAGGTTGGTTGAGAATACCACTAATAATGAATCCTCTGAGAGTGATAATGAAGAACTTGAACAAGCTTATAAAAAGCTGTATAAGGAGTCTCTTAAGTTATTAAAATTGAATGACAAACTCACAAAGAAACTCAAAGCATGTGAATATGAGAATGTCAAACTTAAGGAGGAGATTTCCGAGGCTAAGATCAATGCCATCAAGATAGCTGATGATCAACAAGTCCTTTGTGCAAAACTGTTGACTTGTGAGACAGAGAGGGATGAGCTACAGGAAACTCATGCCATGTATGAAGAAAAGATTGAATCTCTCGAGATGTCTCAAGTTGCTTTGGAAGAACTAATGATCAAGAAAGAGGAAGAGCTAAAGTGTGCTATGGCTACCATTGGTCTTTGGAACAAAGGATCAAAGACTTTGGAGGATATCATTGGGTCTCAACAATTCTGTTCAGACAAGAGTGGCATTGGCTTTGGAGATAAGAGAGAGCAAAAACAGAGTGCTTCCACATCTCATGATACAAGAACTCAAGGAAAGGGAGGACAAAAGATTCAACAAGAGGAAAGACTTCTCAAACTCTCTAGAGTTGATAAGGTAAAAGAAAAGAAGGTACACCCTGTACACCCTATTTTTATTTGTCATCATTGTGGTATGCATGGTCATATTCGCCCTTATTGTTATAAATTGCATGGGAGAGTGTCTCAAAAGGGTAAAAATTTGAATACTTTTTGGGTTAGTAGACAACCTTACATGTCCAGGCGGAATACCAAGTTTCATGAGGGTGTTCACAACACCACGACATTTACCAAGACCGCTAGACCTAATTTTGTTAAGACCAAAAAGATTTGGGTGAGAAAACTTGACTTGTGTTAATGTGTTTACTCTTTTTTAGTTTTTTTTTGGGGTCTCTGTGTTTTTTTTTATGAAAAAAAAATGTGTGAATGTTTTTTTTTTTTTTTGTCTTGCTTTGTTTAGAAAAAAAAAAAAAAAAAAAAAAAAAAACCAAAAAGATTTTCTTAGTATGGTTTTGCAAGCTTGAATTTTTTTTTTTTTTTTGAGATGTCCTTGGTTCATATTGGAATTGATGAGAATAACCATTACATGTTAATATGTGTGTGCTTTCTATGGTCTTTACTCATTTTGGAGTGTGTGTTTTTTGATTAGTATGTCTCATTCTGTACACACTCTTGGATTAGCAAATATGGGAGTCTTCCGCCTTAGTGATTATTTTTTATGGACTTCTGACATTGTATCTTTTGCTTTTCTAGAGGAATTGACCTATACTAGCATATCATGGGTGATGTTGAGTCTCTTAACCACCATCCATCTTTTTGCATCTCCATGACTTTCCCCTCTATTCTTTGCAGTCCAGGCATGAGGAAAAGGCTACCTCAGAGTCACCAACCAAGCCATCCTTATTATATCCATGCTTCTCTGGTTCGGTTTCCATACTCTTGAGCGTGTCAGCCGCCGATGAGTGTGCAAAAGAAAAAAAAAATGTGCACAAGAAAGAAAAGAAAGAAAATAAATGTGCAAAAGAAAGAAAAGCGAAAAAAAAGAAATGAAAAAAGAAAAGAAAAGGATTCATTGATTGAGGGGGAGCCTCCGCCTTTACTCAACAAATACCCCTTGATTCCTAGTGGTTTGACTTTCCTTAGTTGTGCTTAGATTCTCTTGTCGGAGGTCCAACTTTTATATCACTACTAGGATTTGAATCTAGTGTTTGTCGAACTCCAAGAGTCACACACACACTTTTCTCATGGGATCTATGCTTTTCACATAATGCATCACTTTCTTTTATGAGGAATTTTCTAGAGGTTGTGCACATTGTGTTTTCAAGTAATTGTGTTTCTTGGATAATCTTGTGTGTTTCAAGGTACAAATCTGAAATTCCTTGCCTGCTCCACCATATTATTTTTTGTCATTTTTCTTCTTGTTCACTGTTTTCAGTGTTTGTGGTTGTTTTTTTAGTGAGGGAGAGTTTGGTTCATCATTACCAGTGTTTGATGTATATTGATGGTAGAGTAGTTTGGTTGATGGTACAGTGTTTTTACTTTTGCTTATATCCTTCTTTGGTACAGTTGGATTGTTAGTATTTTGTTTATGGATTGATTTATATTTTGTTATTTAATCCAGTTCCACATATTTTGGTTGGCCTGTGTGTGGTTATTTTATTTTAGGATAATTGTTCAAGAGCATGGATTTGAGTGTTGGTTCATAGTTGGTGGTGCTGCTTGAGAGATATTGTTAGGAAATTTGTTTTAGATTGGTTTTATCCAGGATTTGACAAAGGGGGAGATTGTTATGACCTTTTGTTGTCAAATTCCATGGATCAAAACCAAGGTTGTAACAAGAGTTCTTTAAGAAGTTGGTTTCCTTAAAAAATAGGGTTACTTGGGAGTTCTGAAAGAAGTTGATTTTCTACAAGAAGTTGATTACAAGAAGTTGGAACTCTGCAAGAAGTTGGTTTTCTGCAAGAAGTTGGTTTTCTTTTCCAACTAGGATTGCTTTGGTTTTTCTATAAATAGTTGGGTTTCTTCCAAATCTATGCTATGGATTTAATTGATTGAAATCCTCCAGATCTTCTTTTTGGTTCTTAAAGGTTTATATCTGGAGATATTTTGTTAATTTTCTTTGATGTCTTATTGAGTATTAAACTCATGATCTGAAAAGGCTACATCAAAGGTTTTTGTTTGTTACATAAAAGAGTGTTGTTCTTCAGTTGTGGATTCTGAAGAATTCGAGCCTGAAGCTTTGGTGGAATCCGGAGTGGCTCATCAGAAAGACAATTCCGTGTTGAGGATGGGGTTGGAAGAGGCACATAGAGGTTGGTTCAATTAGGCGTTATGGCTAGATAATTGAGAGTGATACCTGTGTAATTCCTTTAAATCTTCTTAGTGGATTGTTCTTGTGGCAGTTGGCCCGTGGTTTTTTTTATCACAATTGGAAGGTGTCCAATTGTGGTTAATCTTTGTGTCTCTTTCTTTTGATTGTTTGATTGGGATTGTTGTTATATTTTGCTTAAAATTGGTACATAATCACAAATCAACATCTAGGGTTTCTAGATTTTTCATACTCATTTGTCTTATGTATATATATATATCAAATTATATATATACACAATTAATAAGAGGGAAATAAGGATAAGCAAACTGAATTGGTAGTAATACAATTGAAACTTAGACATCATACCTGATAAGAGAGTGCCTTATCCACTAGTTAATTAATACGCTAAAACTATGATGGGATTAGCTTTAAAAGTAGAGCTACTAAATGAGAGCTACTCAAGGATGACTTGTATTTGGCTCGTTCAGGATCGGTTTGATATGTAAGCAAATTTAGTTTGAATAAATTATAAAACTCCTTAAGTTATCAAACTAAATTTGAGCATCTATCAAACTTCAGCTCGATAAGCTTATATCCATCAACAATTCAAAACAAAAATAAAAATAAAAATAAAAATAAAATCAAGTAACTCAAGATCGACTTATGTTAGGCTTATTAAAACCTCATTTG
This sequence comes from Camellia granthamiana, assembly GCA_036172215.1. Classification (NCBI taxonomy): domain Eukaryota; kingdom Viridiplantae; phylum Streptophyta; class Magnoliopsida; order Ericales; family Theaceae; genus Camellia; species Camellia granthamiana. Next base: position 23,140,424 of record CM069906.1, on the reverse strand, counting down.
AGATCAATTTGTTATATAAACAAGTCAAATTTGAACATATTTTAAAACTCATTAAGTTCTTAAGCTAAACTTGAATTGTTTAATATTCAATTACCTTACTTACAATTTTACAAAAGGAGTGAAAAATGAAATATTTAACTAGTGGCCCAACTTCCGAGCTTCAATCTGCTAATTAATCGGAACAAACTAATTAATTGATTAAATAATGGGCTAGGCTTCTCCAAATGCAGATTACAGGTTGTTATCCGGACTTGTAGACCCATCATAGGTTCAATTTCAATGATTTAAATCATTAATTTTGCAAGATCCTTTGCTTTTATGATTCATGAAGAAAATTCTCATAACCGTCACCTCTTCATGTTGTCTCATTTGATGCAAAAAAATAGATGATTTATTTTTTAAAAATATACTTATCGCTTATTATTTTACAAAGAAATACAATAAATTAAAAAGTTATAATTATCAAATTAATTTAATTTTTTTATATAAATAATACATTTAAAACTTTTTATAAAAGAAATAATTTAAATTATTAAAATGAGAGTGGTGTAAATTTCGCATTCGGACAACATGCATTAATCTAAATTTGAGACAAATTTTCTGTTGATTGATCTATTCGGTTTGAATTAGATAATGTTATTCTGGGACACATGGGCCTACCACACAATTCAAGTCCACCGTATCAATCAATTTCAATTTAAAAATCACTCTTCCTTTTTTTTTTTTTTTTATATTTATATTTTTATTTTGAACATACTATATGCATTTAGGGGTGTACACGGTCCGGATTGGTTCGGTTTTGAGAAAATCCAAGAACCGAACTGATCCTAACGGTTCTGTGATTTTGAGAACCAAACCAGACCGTTACACTTATAAAACCGGACCAGAACCAAACCGAAAAAACGGTTCGGTTTCGGTTTGGTTTACGGTTCCAAAAAATTTTATTTATAAGAATAAATTGTTAATATTAGCAAAATAATTACTCAAACTAATTACATTTAACTCATGATAAAAACTAATAATATTAAGGCATTACTTAATATTACATATCTATACCATCCTAATATCAATTGATGGTCGTTGATCCGACTATGTCTCCCCCTTGATGTTTCGAGATGATATGGGGTGGCATAGTGCGTACATACCCTTGGGAGACCCTCCATTTTCTCTATTTTGTGCTCTGCTACAGATTGGTGTCCCAGCACATTAGTGGCCGGCAGTGACTTGCAGATGGCCGGCAGTCCCTCATTATTGGCCGGCAGTGCTCACTCTTGGTCGGTAGCATGGTCAGCAGTGGCTCCCCATGGCCGGAAGGCCACTGATGCACTCCCTAACATGCTTTTGGTAAGGTTCAGCAGGAATTCATTGAGGACACCCTGCAGACAAAGCCTCAAGAGAGCAACCAGAAGGCATTTCAAGGCAAAAAACTGAATGCAAGCATGCATACCCTTCTACTTCTATGAACAGAGCTGGAACGGCTTTGTTTGTTGCTTTTCATTTTGTAATTAATTAATTTGTTAATAAATTAAGTGTTATAATAAGTAGTTCGCTTATTAATTCATTCGGTTATGTAATAATTAATTAGCTTGTTAGTTAGTTAATTAGTTGGCATGTATTATTTATTCGGACCCTCCGTCGAGAGGGCGAATTGTTGTAATAAGTGTGCGTGCGTGTGTGCATGTCTTCCAACCCCCATTTCTTTCTCCCTTTTACTTACCTTCTTTTGTTGGTTAATTTTAGGTCATGTTTCAATTAGCATACTTATGCTTTGCATGTTTGCATCCATTCATCTGTCTAGCATCCTTATGCTTTGCATGTTTGCATACATTCATCTATCTTGCATGCACTGAGCTCGGCGCATCATACAAACTGCATTGTGTTTCAATACCAAGTTGAATACATGTATCAATTGTTGTATCTCACATGCCATTTTAGAATAGCCGAGCCTATCTCTAAGTTGCATTTCCGCATGTGTTGCATTAGACATTTCAAACATGAACTAGGATCATGCATTGATTACTAACTAGTTTATGTTTTGGCTTGGAGTACATTGTAAGTGTTTATGCTTTAGCATCTTGCATGAGTGTGAGTGCTGCCATGATAGCATGCTTGCCATGAGGCTATTTGCTTATATGATATAACTGCCTGAATGCCTGTGGGTGAAGGTTGGATTACTTGAATTGGAACAATTCATCGAAATCCCGCATTTTAGCCTACTTACGAGTAGCAAACTTCAACCATTTTCCAAAACAAACGGATATGCAATGCTTTGTTCCAAATTAGGCGATCTAGTCTATACTTGTGTGTTGTGCGCATCACATAGTAATTCTAGCTAATTAACCGGAATAAGAGCGCATGTGTTTTCAAAAACAAGATATCATGCTTAGTAGTGGCCGATCTTTGATCGGGCGAGAGGAGGTGCTCATAGCTGACCTTCCCCAATCGTACCCAAGTTCCCGAGCCGAGGCAACTTTGGTGATGACGGACACGTGGCCTTAGGCACCAGTCAGGATTTCCTAAATTCTCCCAAAATAAAATATTCAGGTGGCGACTCTGTATCTGGCAAAACAGTCCATGTTTGGCACTTCTTTCTAAAAAATCAGTTTTCCAAAAATGATTTGTCGGATTTGGACTCTTTGGTGATTTATCGGTCTCACATTGCACTTTGCGGGATTAGATTCAGAACCGTGACATTGTAGCAAGGCCCTCGAAGGCGCGTCCACAGGCTTCCTCCCGGAAATCCACTACCGTGCCTCATGATGCCTCTGTTTGCACATCTTTGGACCTCTGAAAATTGTGCCAACCTCCAAATTGCTTCTGTTTGATCTCAAAAACATACTGATGACCGATCGGCCATGATTGATGACCATCGGCCAACACTAGTGGCCGGTCGGCTAGGCATATGGCCGGTCAGCCATTGATTCCTGGAATTTCCCCTTTTGCTGCAACAGAGCACAAACAGAGGCATGGCAATGTATTTGCAAGGAAATGTGTGTGTAACTACCCTCCTTATCATATCTCAAGCTTAAAGGAGCATAGTACTTGACTCTCGAGCCATCAATCACGTATCTCGATGCATAATGGCCAAAGAGCCAAGCTTGCACAAGTTAATGAATGCACATGTAACACACAAGACTCAAGAGGCCTCCACCCTATCATGCACAATCAAGGGGGACGGTGACCAAGAAATGATGCGCGTTTCATCACTTCAAGTATGAAACACCCCTCATTGCTCGTGTTTGGATTAATGTCCGATCCAAACACAATGCAACGCAACACACATGCACACAACATGCTAAGGGCCAAGTACAATGAAACTAGTGAAGGACACAACACTAGAGGCATGCAATACAATGCTCAAATGATTAAGCCAGCCGTGAACAGAGCTTAATCATGCCAAAACAATGGCCTAAATGTGCTGGGATTGAAGCTCAAAAGACTAGGCAATCATGCATACAATGTGGCGCACCAGCAAGGTATAAGGCTTAACACTCAAAAGTACTTAGAGAGTAAAAAAAATGGAGGTGTGGCAGATATATATGCTCTGAAATAACGTGCCAAACGATGCCAAAATATGCAACCATCACAAATATAGCATGCTAAGGTGCCCAAAACTCAAGACTAGCTAAAGCACTTGCACCATGGCCATATCAAGCAAGCCCCAAAGGGCCAAGATCACTCAAAATAGTCCTAAAACATGTCAAAACAAGGCCAAAAATGTGCTTGGACATAGCCAACATATGCTAGAATAAAAGGCCAAAACACCAAGTAAGCTAGGCCAATGAGCATGATTACACTACAAGTGTAAGAAGCAAATGAGGGATGCTCTAACCAACCAAAAACAGAGTTCTATCATGGCAAAATAAGACCCAAAACACGCTGAGATGGTAGCCCAAAAGCTTAGGCAACCATGCATACAAATTAGCCCATGATCAAGACATAAGGCACAACTCTCCAAAAGCATTGAAAGTGTGAAACATGTGAGAGTATGACTACACTACACACACTGAAATCATGTGAGAAATGAGGTCAAAGCATGCACACAACTCAAGTAAAGCATGCTAGATACTTTGAAACTCAAAACTAGTGAGCAAGATTGCACTATGGCTATACAAAACAAGTTCCAAATGATCAAGACCACTCAAAACAGAGTTCACGCAAGTCAAAACAAGGCTAAGAACCTGTTGGAGCAGAGCTAAAACAAGCTAGAATTAGAGGCACAAAGCATGATGCATGTTAAGGCTATAAGGAGGATAATCAAACCAACCCAAAACAGAGCTATATCATGTTAAAATAAGGCCTAAAACATGCTAAGATAGTGCCTCAAGGGGGTAGAAAAACATGCCAAAGTGTTAAGCCAACAACACAAGCAATCAAGACACAAGGAGAAGGGATGACCCCCTCCTCTTTGGGACCTCAAAACACACTTTCCACCACTGAAATTTCTCTAGAATTCAGTGGTTAAAAGGCCAAGAGAAGGTGATCTCAAAGGCCTATAGAGATGGCACAAATCAAAGCAAATAAGGCACACAAGAGGATAGAACACCCTCAACACCAAAGAGGCCTCAAACAACCATTTTAAGAACTTAAAAACAAAGATTTTTGCAGTTGAGAGTAAGGCCTAAAAGAGCATGCAAGGATGGCCAAATATGCAGCCAAAACAAAGCTTAAAAGGAGGAATATGACTCACCCTTGAAGAACAATAAGAACAGCAGCTTCTCTGAACCAAAACCAACTTTAGGATGCCCAAACAAGTCTTATGGAATCTCAGCTCCAAGGCCAAGAGGCTTGGCTAAGGGGTTATAGGCAAAAAGGCAAAGAAAATACACTTCTAAGCACAATATATATAGAGAGAAGTCTAGAGAGATAGTGAAAATTTGCCTCTCAATTTTCTGAACCCCTACAATGGGGGAGGCAACTCCCCTTATATAGAACAAAGCAAGCCAAAGCTTCCTTGAGAAGCTAGAAGCTTGTTTCCATCCCTCCATACACGTGTATGGAGGATGGCTTCAGTGCCCCACAGCTGGCACACAAAATATCTGACAAAGTAGAAAAAGGGCTTTCGGCCAACACAAGTGGCCGACCGGCCATTAATGAGGCCGAACGGCCATCAGTGTAGCCGATCGGCCACCACTGATGGCCGATGGACACAAGCCCTGGCCGATGGGTTGTATGGCTGGCCGACAGGCCACCCTCTTCCCCCTAGAAGCAAAGACACAAGCCCTGGGTACACAACCAAGCACAAAACAGACAAGTTAAGAGGCTCCAAGGCAAAGCACACGGCCGAGACCTTCAGAAACTCAAAATGAACACGAACATGGATAATCATCAAGTATTCAAACGATGACGTCCAAGTCTTGAGGACGGTCAAAAATGGGGTTTCTACAACCCCTTATCACAAAACTTTGAGATGAAGATGGGCATGACTTGGAGAATTACCTTAATTGGAAATGTTTAAATTATTGGATTATTGTGAATTGAAACCACCTTAGGGAAATTGAGATTTGTAAAGTCAAGCATCATATGCATTCATTAATTGTACTTTGTGACTTCGGATTGTTAATGATTGGAAAATGTTGGAAATGAGTATAGCACATGAGTTTGGGTCGTGAGTCGGGTCTTGGTTGAGTTGTGTTTTGTATATTGGTACCCGCGCAGGGAGTCAAGGTGCCCAATTGCCCTATCTTGTGCATGTCACCGAACGAATGTGAGAATGGTTTTAGGGTGTCCATGAGGTTTCCGTTTTTAGATTTGGCAAATATGGAAAACATCATTTTGGGTGTCCACGAGCCCGCCGTTTTTGGGGTCAGCAAATGTGGAAGAGTGAGGTCTTGGGTGCCCATCACCCCACCATTGTTAGAGTCGACAAATGTGGGATTATTTTCTATACATACATATATATATGGCATGCGGCTCTAATTTTGGGACCTCATAGCGTATTTATACCCCATGTTTTGGACGATAATTCGTTTTTGACATTACTCAGTTTGGCATCATGGTTTTACAAAGGAGTGGACATGAGTTTTTCTCATCTTTTGCATGGCATGATCATATGTATCTTGATTAATTATATAATTTGTTAATGGCATTTCCTACAGGGCTATTGCTCCTGTAACGCCCCGTATTTTATTACTTGGATAACATTACCAATATCCATTAATTAAGTCCATTTACAAATGACCATTCATCCTTTGATGAAATGATACATAATTAAATATACATATTCCCTCTCGTTATACAACAATGACATTTACATGTAATTAAAAGAAATTCCCTGAGGTTTACAATAAAAGAGAGGACATTGTTCTTTACAAAACACAACACTTAGCCAAACAAACAAATGAAGTAGTACAATCCATCACTACATTACACTTATGAAATGGCAAAACTCATTGTTTGATCTTCAAATCCGAAAAGCGTTCCCTGTGCATATGTGCAGGCAGGGGGTGAGCAACCACTAGCTCACCAAACAATCTCATATTAAAACATTAAGAGATATGCAGGTACTAAGATAATCATACATATACTTGAAATCATACCATGTCAAAAACTATACGATTCTATTACATGTTCTCTTAAATCTCATTTATTTAATTGACCACAACTAGTTAACTTAAATAAATAAATATGTTTTAATGGCAACAGGACATCCTTTTTAATTCATTCAATTACCTCATTGTCAATTGAATCAAATAATTAAACAATTCATAATGACATCTAACAAAGCATCAAATAAGTTGTATATAGTCTTATGAGATGAATGCATATGCCATGTCATGCTCAAAATATTTTTCTCATCTTTTGAAAATCTTATGCACAATACCAATTTGAAAACACATTAATCCAACAATTTCAATAAAATTTCAAGGTGGTAAATACGACTCAGGTAATCCCTAGGCTAGTGTCTGCAAGTAGACTAAACAAGTACTACCAAATTGTCATATTTATCGGTATTAACCGGAAAGCTCGACACCTATCCGCCCGAGTTTCTGGTCTTTCACCATGGACACTCAGGCCAACTTAACAAATACTAACTACACCCCCTATCCGGACTTACCAACATATTTACCAAAAAAAAAACAATAGATCTTATTTCATAAAACAATTTCTCTTTTAAAACCATAACCTTCCAATGCAAGATTAAAAATTCAATTTCAATAGTTGTTTGATAAAATGATAATGCAAAATGTACAATCCTTTATATGATTCCATTTCCAATTTCCTCCACACAATTCTTCATTGTGATCAATTTCCATATCCCTATCAATGTAATATCATGATACAATCCTAAGAGATAATATAACAATGCCAATGTTCATGTATTTACCACATGTAAATCAACAACTTCTAACTTAGTCTTTTCAAGACAATTCAACAATATTCCTTATATAAAACAACCTTCCAAAGTCAAACATTTTCTTACCTTTCTAAAAATCTCCTCATTTAAATACCAACATGGCAATCCCCTACCAGTTATCAAAACTAAAACTTCTAAGCAATAGGTTCATCAATAGAAATAACATATGACACCAAAGTGGGTTGAAGTTTTCATCGATTTCTAACTCACATACTTTATCAATGAAATGTAATTACAATCTTTTTAAAACTCATCCACATTCCAAACATTAAATAGAATCAAATTCTCATTTTTCTCATGCAAGTGAAATCTCGAGATCTTCAAGTTCAATCATAATTCTCAATAAGCATAAGTGAATATTCTAACATTTAATCAATTATATCAAAATCTTCTCTTGACTATAAATATAAAATATAATGTGAGCGTTCACTTTCCGATTATCAACATCAACCGCATCAAATTAAACCAAGGAAAAGTAAATAAATAAATAAATAAAAGTTTTGATAACTCATTCTTGTTTTAATCCCGTTCATGCATTTGCTCCAAACGAGCTAAAATCATATTCTTTTCTTTTATTGTCAAAATCTGCCAAAACAATTCGAATATCTCATATATGAATTTTAGGTATTATTATGAGAACATAACTCAACTAGTAAAACTATGGACCAAATATCATATCACATCAACTTAATCTCGCTTAATTTCCCTAAATCTCATTCTTGGTTAACATCATCAGTTTTAATCTCATAATATTAAAAGTTAGGAATTTAAAATCCAATAACACCCCTTTAATTACGAAGGATTTTAAATATTAACCAAACTAATTTAATTCATCAAATTAGTAAATCCATTAAGTTTACCATCTTCCAAATTAATAACACCAAACATAAATTCACATGACTCATCACTCAAAATAACCCCACATTTCATGCCTAGCCAATTTTCCCAAATCTCTACAAACCACAATTTCACAACTTTTCTAAAATTAATAAATTAACATTTACAAAACATCATGAATATCACACTTTTAGAGTTTTAAATCCCAAAATCATTCTATAATATCAACTTAACAATTCACGCCATAGTCATCAATATCAATTTATTTTTCTTCTCAAAAATAAATTCCAAAACTCAAAGATGAGATAAATATTTCAACATTATTTTCCCAAAATAAATTATCTAACCATAATATGAGGTAGATACAACTCATACAACTATTTATTTTATTTTATTTTTGGATTTTTAAAAAGTATTTCCAACACAAGATGATTTTTCCAAATCAATTTCAAAATAACAATATTCTTAATATTTCAACATAATTTCTCTTCCAAAAATTACCAAACAAAAATTTGAAAATATTTATATATATATATGTAATGCCTCTTATGAATATATATTTTCTCAAAATAACCCTAACATATTTTTAATGTAATAATACAAATAAAGTCCCTACCTCAAATATGAAGAAAAGCAATCTGAAAACGCAAACATCACCCGATCATGAATTTGAGAACACCATTACGAAGATCACGACGAGCTCTCCAACTTTTATTTACAACACTTTTGCAAAATCTCACTCTAAAGACTCTCATTTGAAGCTCAAAGATTGAGCAACAATGGAGGAAAAGAAAAAAGAAGAGAGAGAGAGGGACGGACAGAGGGGCTGCTCAACCAAAATCAAAAATAGATGAAGAAAGATGCAAGTGATGGGGATGAGGAAAAGATGGAAAGAAAGAGACAGCCAACATGGCCTCTGTCTCTGTGCACATTTTCCCAAAATTTTATTTATTTATTTTTTTGTATTATTCAACCCATTAACTGGTACAATATATATATTGTAATAATATTTTAAAATTTTGTAACATAAATCATAAAATCATATAATTTTTCTCACCATAAAATATAACATTTTTGGACATCACAAAATATAATTTTTTGTTCATTATGAAATATACACCCATTTTATTCACTACAAAATTATAAAATTTTTCACCATATGGTACACACCATAAAATCAACTATCAAATATTTATTATAATACTATATAATAAAAAATAACAACTCCCAATGTGATTATTACTAATCACATAATTAAAAAGAACTAAACAGTTAAACATGAGTCATTAACCAAACTCAAATTAAATTAAATCTAAATCATGGACCTCACCCATAAGTCAAATATGGTCCAATTATATATACCAAAATAGACCCAACAAATTTATCTCACATCCTGGTTCGAACACCCAAAACTAAATTTCAAATTCTGTTATAAATTAAAATGAACACCAATCAGTCCTTGACTTTTCATAAAATAAATACTCATCATTAAATTCTGAAATTTTTGTCCAACGTGCTAGACTCATTTGGGAACAACATATAAAAAGTTCATAGTTTTCTGAGATTGGGAACTATTTTTAAAAAATACAAAATTGAACTGTTTTCGCACAGAATTTACACACCAATCAAATTTGAAAATTTGCTCAATTAAATTATGCACTGACTATTTAAAAAAAAAAATCTGGGTCATTACAGCTCTCCCCCAAAACTAACAACCTTTCAAGAGAAGATGCAAATGTACCGGCAAAGTGAATTGGCAAGGGAGGTCTTTTGGTTGGCAGCACAGAGGATCTTTGATTGTTGATTGCAGAAGCCTTGGGCTCTTTTTGTGTTGGAGATATAACTCCATTTTTTGTGTAATCGAGGAAAATCCTTGACAAGATGTAAGCCCTTAGGGCATTTTGTTTGTATTATCTCTTGTGCTTTGAACTATTTACTTTTTCGATAATGTATTAATATAATGATGTAATCATATGAACAGTTCAAGAGGGAAAGAAATAACTTTTGAAACTTGTATCAGATTAGTTAAGACTTTAATTTATCATCATTGATTATAATGTTCTTATATCAGCATAATGAATGGAGGATGAAATATCAGGGTGTCACAATTTCCAACATTTGCATAATCTTTCAAAAAATCCACTTTTCCCTAATTTCCCAAAAATCTAGGGTTTGATCACAAAGAGGATTTCCCTCATTTACAAAGATATGTTTTTCCTTCATGCACTCCCAAGAGGCTCATAAGTTCACAAAACTAATTAAATTTAGATAATATCATAAGAAAATCATTTTTTTTAGCATTTTCAAAACTCAACATCTCATATCCCGAACCTCGTACTCAATAATTATATCAAAATAAGCAAGGGCATACTAAAATCATATATATAATTCAAAGAAACTACCTACCTCAAGTTTGAAGAAGAAAAGGTGAGAAAAACTCCAAAATCAACGGTGTCGAAATTTGATCTCCACTGCACACTATGTAGCCCTTGATGAGCTCTCCAAATTTAATGAAGACACAAGGGTCAAAACTCTGATGGATTTTAAGAGATCAAGGAATTTATGAGGGTTGGTGGGTGCATTCTAGAGTGAGATGAGAGAAAAGAGAGAAAAGTGAAACGTAGAGAGAGAAAGAGAGGAATGAAAAGTGAGGAAGAAGTGTTTAATGGCTCAACTTTTAAGTGAGTGGATAGATTTCTCGAAACTAACTCTAGATAGATAGACCGCTCGAGCGGAGAATTCATACTCTCAGAATCTCTTTCTTCTATAAACAGACAGTTCGAGCGGTGAAACCTTCGCTCGAGCAATTAAAGCACACTCCCAATATTTTAGATTTCAGACTAAAGAACTATGTGGTGACTGGTTCGAAAGCCGTCTCGTTCCCTTTGTGTTACGTTGGGTAAGTCGTTGTTGAAAATTTCATCTCTAAACCTTTTTTTCGGTTGTGCTATTCCTCTTTTGAGTTTTCACTTGTTTCGAAGGGTGTAAGGTCGACTCCGGGGTGTCAGGTGTGAAGTCGGGGTTTTTCTGGGCTAGAGGGCCAGCGCCTTGGGCCGCACGTGCGGGAGACCAGGCCGCACGTGCAGGAAGCTGAGGTTGGGGCTGTGAGCACACTGCCTAAAAGGCAGGTGCGTGAACTGAGGTGCAAGGCAAGCCGCACGTGCGGGGGTGGAAGCCGCACGTGCGGGGGTGGAAGCCGCACGTGCGGGAGGCCGCTCCACACTTGCGGGAGTGGGCGCCGCACGTGCGGGAGTGCGCATTTTCTGCTTCGTTTTTTGTGCTTTCAGCTATATTTTGCACTTTTTGGCCCTCTTTCCTCCATATCTGATTGTATCACTCTCTCTATACATTATTTCTCTTTTTTTTTTTCTCTCATCTCTCTCTACCCAAACCCTCAAAATTTTACATCTTCTTTGATCTCAAGAAATCCATTGGGATTTTGATGCTAGTCCCTTATACCAAAATGATGAGCATGTCGAGGGCTTCGTCTTGATCGGTGGAGATCGTATTCTGGCGAGGTTGATTTTTGAGTTTTTCTCCTCTTCTCTCTTGAAGTAGGGATTTCCTTGATTTTCTTCAATGCTTCCCCTATTGACAGACATGTGGTAAGTTTGTATTGCATAAAACCATGTTGTTATGGATTATTTTCGAAAATCATGATAGAGAGTATATGATATGGGTGTAGAGATTGAAATTCCATGAGATGGGTGATGTTGGGTTAACTTTGGGGGTGATTTAATACATTCATTGATTAGAGAGGCAAAGCCCTAAATTTTGTAGTAATGCCTAATTGATGAATTGGCATTGAATCGTGAATGAAATGTGTTATGAATTTAAAAAATGTGATAAATGATTTGGAAAATGAATTAAGAAATAAATTGAGTTTTATGAATTGAACATTAACTTGTGTTGGATTGATAATAATTAAGCATGATGAGTTTTTGAGTTATTAGAGATTAATTGAGCCTCATAAATTCTTAATGTTGACTTAGTATTGTGTTGTTCAAAGTTGATTGTGATGAATTAATAATGCGTATATTGAAGAGAATGAAATTAATCATGAGATTAGAATATCATTGGGTATACTACCGTTAAATAGAAATTGCATAAATTACAACTTTGCTAGCCATGATTGGAAATCCCTTTTTTAAAATGGAGGAAATTATAGCGATCCCGGTTTCCCTTTTCTTTAATTGTTGTGTCCGGACTTAGGTTCCGTGGAGTTGGTTGTTGTGTATATCTTGTTTACATCCTTTACTCTTTGTATTTGAGTCTTGGGTTGTGTTGGGCAGATTTGAAACAGGTTGGTTGAGCTTAGAAACCAAAACTAGTTGCCCAGATTTTGGCATGTCCGCTGGAGCGGAGCTTTTGACGCTTGAGCAGGGCCTTTTGTTGCCTCTCCGCTTGAGCGGGGATTTTGGCGCTCGAGCAGGAAAATCACCCTTCCAGTATTTCCTCTGCAGTGTTGGACGCTCGAGCGGGAGTTTGTGTGTGACGCTCGAGCGGGGAGTTGGACACTCGAGTGGGGACCTGGTTCTGCAAAAGTTCTGGGAGCGTGTATCCGGCGCTCAAACGGTGGTATGGATGCTTGAGCGGGAGTCTGTGAGTGACGCTCGAGCGGGGGTTTCCACGCTCGAGCGGGGTGACTGGTATTTTAATCCGAGATCTGACTTTTTGGATCACTTTTTCAACTCCATTTCTCTCTCTTACATTTCCAAACCTCCATTGAAGAGCTTCTCTCACTAGAACCTCAACTTCTCTCTAGGTATTGATCTAGTATGAGTGATTTCCTCACCTTGGGTCTTTACAAAAGTTGTGTTGATCGTCGAGGGCTACGTTTTGATCCGAGAATTTGAGTTTTGGTGCACGTTGAGTTTCTTCATCTTCTTCCCTTGGGCTCCGAATTTGAGGTAGGGATTCCTACTCACTCTTATGGGTTTTGACCTAGATTATTGGGCATTTTGTTAAATGGAATGATTTTGGGACTTAGGGTTTCAAAAAGTATAAATGGGGGTTTTGTCATTTTGATTCTTGAATATGTATATTGGGTTTCAAAATGAGGTTATTGTTGTTGGTTGTTGATATTTGGACTCTTGGGTCTATATTGGGAAATGGGGTAGAAAACCCTAATTTGTTGTATAAATTAATTGGTATAATTAATTTGGAAAAATAGTTATTATTTGGAATTGAGTTGGAAATAATGAAATTGGCTCATTAGATTATAAAATGGTAGAGTTGGATTTATTAATCGCTCACTTTTGAAAACATTGATATTTTATTTGTTGGAGCTTTTATTATCTGTTTAGAAATAATTGCTTTGGGCTACCGGTGGAGGGTAGTTTTGATTGTTGTAGACAATGCATGATGATTAGGCAAACTAAAACTAATCAATTGGATGTGTAATAGAGTATGACGGTTGATAGAATACATTAACGTTATGTATTGATTGATTGTGTATATGACCTATGTGTATATACGTTGTGTGTGTGGGAGGAGATAGGGGATGTACTCCACGGTTTAGAGGAAGATAGGGGATGGACCTCTAAACCGGATGTTGTTTGGGAGGAGATAGGGGATGGACTCCGCTGATACAGCTCATATGCTTATCAGTTAATGTGGTGATACAGCTCATATGCTTATCTATGGAAGTGTTGATATAGCTTATATGCTTATCTGTTGAAGTGTGGATACAGCTTGTATGCTTATCTGTTGAGATGTTGATATAGCTTATATGCTCATCTATCGAAGTGTTGATATAGCTAGTATGCTTATCTGTTGTGAAATGGAAAACGTTTAATATGAGTCACTGTCTCATGTAAATTGTTCGCCAGGTTCTGAGCCGTTGTTGTGAATCGTGAATTTGATAAGAAATGAAAAAAATGAAATGAAACATGGACATAGTGGTCATGTAATGGAAATGGGTTATGAATTGATTTATGGGAATTAAACATTTATCAATTGCTAATGTCTTAGTTACTGCTCATACTGTGTTTAGCATATCTCTACTGGGCGTTGGCTCACCCTATATGGGACATTATTTTCAGGTACAGGTAGCATGCCACCTCCAAGGACATAGCTTGGATATTTATGGGACTTGAAGACTCTTTTTGATTATTTTGTTTGTATTACATGTATATCAAGCCAAGGGCTTATTTTGTATAGAGTTAGTACTCTTCTTTTGTGTAACAAGTGTTGACTTGGAAAGCTGTAAGCCCATACGGCATTTGCTTTTGTTGTTAATATGTAATACTGTTGTAAGAACTACTCTGATGAATGGAAAGGTGTTGATTTTCTTATATCACTGCATGTCTGAATGATGGGTATTATGTATTATTTTGAGGGCATTACAGAAATTGAGTAGGTCATACTTTTCTTGTGAAATGAATAAATGGGTTGAGGCAAAGGAGAGGGAATATTAATGTGGAATGATAAGATAATTGATTTTGAAATGGAAGAGTGAAACACCAACACTGTGCGAATTTTGGAAATTTACTTGGGATTGAACCACAAATATATTTTACTTTATTATTGTGTAATTAGATCTAAAGTTTGATGAGAAGTGGTTAATGGCATTATGTGTTTAATATATGTTGTCAGAGGTTTTGTCCATGGTCATCGGTGGAGGATGACATTGTAAATATTGAAATGATTATGTGTCTGTAGTACACTCGTGTTATCTATGAATGTGGTTTGTTGTGATGGTTGAGGATGTGTGTGCGTTGCGCTAAGAATCAGAGGTACCATTCCCTTCCAGCTAGCGCTTGGTAAATTGGCTGCACTGATAATCAGAGGTCCCATTCCCTTCCAGCTAGTATCTGGTAAATTGGCTGCGTGTGTTGCGCTGATAATCAAAGATACCAGTCCCTTCCAGCTAGCACCTGGTAAATTGGCAGAGGTACCATTCCTTTCCAGCTGGTGTCTGGTAAATTGGCATGTTATTGCAGAGAGATGAATCATTCGCTTACTATGCTTTTGGCAAGTAGAGCGGAGATTATTTATTATCGTTGTCTCATTTAGTTATGTGAGTTCTGTGTTATGATGATCATGATTCGGTGAGGTTAAATTGTCTTATGTGATGTGTAGAGGTACCTGTGTGTATTTGGACGTGCTAGAGAGTGGTTGAGGGGAATTCTTACCATGAACTCTTTGTTTGAAATGTCTTGTTAAATTCGAACTTAAGATTGAGAATACGATGAACATGTGGAAAAGGACTTGGGTTTGTTTCGGATTCTTGATAATGCGAATAAAACGGATTTGATGAACGTGTTTTTGAAAATAAAGTGAAAGCTACGTGGTAGTTTGTTACAAAATGGAAAATACGGTTATCGTGTAATAATTGTTAGATGGGAAAGTGGGTAGTAAAAGCGAAACTTAATGTTACTAAATAAACTGAACGTTTTGAGAAAAGTATTTATATAAGTATATTTTGGTTATAAAACATCACATTATTTATATGGTATGAGACGAGCATTCATGATCATAACTATCTGTAAGTTGTTATTGTTGAGGATCATAGTGAGATCCCTACTGGACTATATGTTCATCCCACGTTGCTAATCTTTTTCAGGTGAATATCGAGATGTGCTACAAGGTTATGGATCCTTCTTAATTGTTGGCCACAGGGCCTTTTATGTCTAGGCGGAAGGCCATTGATGTAAAAGGGTTAAACCGTTCCTCTTGATTTAAATGATGTAAGCCTGCGGGGACTTTATTTAGTTATATTCATGTTGCATGCATTTTATATCCGTATAAGAGAATTATTATTCATGTATTCCTTATAAATTTAGTGAGCTTCTGTATACCATCTCCGAAACTGAATTTATAGTAAAGGCTTTGGTAAGGGAAATCCGAGTAATAAGAAGTAGGGCATGACAAACTAGAAGAATGGGTTTACCGCATGAGCGATAAAAGGATAACTCGAGTGGATTCAACTTACAAGTAGGGCGAAAATCAACCTTAGAGTATTCCTACCATTACCGGACTTACTCCAACACCCAAAGACGCAAGTTGACACCTCAAAAAAACACATTTGGATGGAAATGCATAATCACAAAGAGAAGAATAGATGACAACACGTGACTCGTAGAGCTCAATAGCAACAAGGACCCCAAAAGAAAATAAATTTTGAATTAATGTACTCAAATTGATTTGAAAAGACTCGGGACATCACAAGTTAGTTTGCATTTAGTGCATTTTAGCTATCCTTTTAGTCAGATTTGTGGGTCCAAATCCCACTTTTTTCTTCTCCACTATATATAGACCTATTTCTCTCTCTCTGTACTCATTTTCTCTTACACACTCTCTCTCTAAACTCACTTTCTCTTCCTTTTCTCTACAAACCGCCACCAACCTGCACAAATCTTCTAATCTACGCAAATTGACCTAGATTTAGACACTAGTTCTTTGGACCAAAACGACGAGTGTGTCGAGGGCTTCATTTTGACTGATTAAATCAAAAATCCAACGAAGTTGGCTTTTGAGTTTTTCTCCCATTCTTTTCAAGATGTAGGGATTTCTCTAATTTTTCTTCATGTAGTCTTTATAAATGGGTATGTGGTATTTTCATTACTTAAATTCTATAAAATTTTGAGAGATTTCAAAGCATGTATGTTGGGAACTTAGGGCTTGGTTTATTTTGTGCATTTCTCAATGTATTTCCTATCAAAAGTAGTTTTAGTGAATATTGAGGTATGTGGAAGTCCAAAATAGAAAAGCCCCAAATTGTTTTGAGAAACCCTAAATTTCTAAAATTTCATGACTTGGAGAATTAAAGATTTATGATCACTCTTGAAAAAAAAAAAAAAATTGGAATTTGATTTTATTAATTGAAAAGATAAAAAATATGGAGAGTAGGTATTTGGGTAATTGATTTGAGATTAGTAATGATTTGGGAGAATGCCACTTTATACATTTATTGTATTAGTTGAAAATGACATAATATGTGGTTGATTTATTATGACCTGATATTGTTAAGTAGGGGATATTTTAATGAAGATAACTGTTATTAGAGTTGATTTTAGGAGCATTATGAACAATGTGTTATTGATTAAGTTTTACGTTAGATATCGTTGTATCGAAATATTTAATGTTTAGAGATATCTATTTTTGGTAATCAGTGAAGGATTGCATTGCTTGTTATAGAATTGATGTGAAACTAGGTTGAATTGAAGCTTTATTTTGTGTGTTTTGTCGATTTATTTATGCAAATGGGAGTTGATATGATTTATATTTCAGGTGCATGGTGAAAGTGCTCCATAGAGGTTTCAATTTCTTCCTGGTTAGCACCCCGGTAAAGTGGATTGTGCTTCAAATGATAGGTTTCCAATTTTCCTTTCAGCTAGCACCTGGTAAAGTGGGTTGTGCTTCAAATAATAAGTTCCGATTTCCTTCCAGGTAGCACCTGGTAAAGTGGATTACACTTCTAATAATAGGTCCAAATTTCCTTCCAGCTAGCATTTGGTAAAGTGGTGGTAATGGCTTGACGAAGCCCGGATTGTGTTTTGCAATAATAATGTTTCGTTAAAGATATATATGTGTGTTTGTAGTGAAGAGTGCCCAATTGCCCCTTTGAGGATATAGCTAGAAAATGTTGGTGATGTTTTGGAGATGTTATGAACAGGTGATAGTTTGTCGTGATTTTAACAGGTTATACGATGTTATAGTTTATTGGAATGATTTATGGTTTACATAGTAATGCAGTATAATTGTTGGGTTTGTTTCAGTTTATCTATCACAGTGGATTCATAAATGCTTATTAAGGCTTTTTTCAACATTGAAAAGAAAAACTGGTGAAACCCTTTTAATCATTAGAGATGAAATGAAAAGATAAAGGATGGTTCTTTTTGAAATGTTAAAGAATGAATTTTGAGAGTGATTTAGATTGTTTGTTTTTCGGAATAAACAATAAATCGACACAAACAATTTTTACGTGGAAAAACCACAATTGAAGAAACTTCAATTGTAATCAAAAACCACGGGCGAGACCGCCACTAATCAATCCACTACTAAAGAAAGAAAGATTACAAAGATAATACACAAATTATCCAACTCAGTCAATTTGCCTTCGAATCTTCCTGTAACTCTTTCACCACGCCTTCGTCTCGGAATTGATTATCCTAAAGTTGAATCCACAACTTCGTTTGTCGAATGAACGACTACGTACAGAATCAACCTCCTTTGAAACTCTACGTTTGAATCTTTGGAATCCACCAAAGAGAACTCTCTTGAATATAAAGTAACAAACCTCCTTGATGTATGAATCTCAACTCATAAGTTTAGAACTCTCTCAAGAACATCAAGGAAAACTATCAAAAAACTCAGAAGAAAACTTCAAACAAAACCCTAGGACTCTTGAATAAGATCTAGAAAAAGTAAAACCTAAAAACATCCTAAACAGATATAAATAGGCAAAACTTGTTCGCGATCTCCGCTCGAGCGCCCAACATCCCGCTCGAGCGGATACAGCAAAATATTGCGTGTGATAAAACAGAGTTCCGCTCGAGCGCTTGAGAACCCGCTCGAGCGCGAAATCACACCTTCCAGTACTTTTACAAACCTGACAAACTACTGAGAGACCCCAATCTCTGCTCGAGCGCCAATGGTCCCGCTCGAGCGGGAAAGACAAAAACATAGAAAAAATTACAACTTGTTCAACACAAAGTTTTGTACCTAGATTTGACAATAAAGGGACCTAACAATACACATGTATAGGGCTATGATAATTATAATTATTGGGATCCCTACTGGACTACATGTTCATCTCACATTGTTAAATCTTTTTAGTTGTAAGAACGGAGGATTTCATTTGAGTTGAGAAATTTCCTCTGGGAATTTTTTTTTTAGTCACGGGGCCTTGTATATGTAGGCAGAATGCTGTTGTATTTTATCAAGGATTAATCCCTTTTCATTCTTGCAATTGTAAGTCTATGAACATTTTTGTATCAATTGTAATTATTGTTGCGACATATGAATACACAAGAGATAATTTTTATTGTTTACATAAGTTAGTGATGAAGCTTCCACATTTTTACTAATGAAAGTGGACAATAATGATGGATATGTAATGTTAACCGGATTCTAAAATACGGGGCTTGACAAGTTCACTCAAGTGCACATTTGATGGCTCGAGCGGTCAAGCAAGGCTTGCAGGATCTCAGTTCACAAATATAAGTACTCTAGGGATCAAAAGATTACTCGAGCGCACTTTTGAGTGCTCAAGCAGTCCATGGAGTTTGACAGTTGTTCTAGCAATTGAAACTGATCAATCTGAAGGAGGATCATATAGGGAATGATTCCCAATCTAAACACTCAAAGCTCTCACAACAATACAAAATGAATAAAGCAAATACAATTCAAAATTGTTCGTCACACGAGATTGCCAAGACAAGGGTCTCAACAAAATTCGACCAAGTTCGAGGAGGTGAATATGGTCTTAAAAAAGCAATGTTGACGCGAAAAAAAAAATAAAAAAATCCACGTTTATCTTTTCCATCGCATTTATGAATTTTGTACCAACAATTTCTCTCAATACTCATTTGGGTGCTGCATTGACCATTTTCTATTTAATGAGAATATTAAGATAAATGTCAAAAATGGAATAAAACAAAAATAATCTTCATTTAAATGCGAACTACTTATAATTATGTAAAGTATATGTTTAAAAAAAAATACTATTTGTGATGTAAGTATGTCTTCAAGTATAAACCGACACTTATGTATATAATATGATTTAAAGCATTTATGATCATAGTTATCTGTATGTTATTATTGTTTATGATCATGTTGGGATCCCTACTGAACTTTATGTTCATTCCATGTTGCAAATCCTTTTTCAGGTGAATATCGAGAAGTGACTCAAGATTGAAGATCTTCATTATCTGTTGGCCACGGGGCCTTTTATTTGTTGGCTGAATGTCGTTGTTGTAAAAGTGTTGAACCCTTTCTCTTTTACGTAATGATGTAAGCTTGCGGGCAATTTATTGTAATTATGTTACATGTTGCATTACTTGGTACATGGATGAGAGAATCTTTATTTACTTATCTTTATTAAGATATTGAAATTTATGTCCGCTATCTCTGAAATTGATGATAATAATGATTTGGTAATGTTATTCGAGTAATAAAAAGTGGAGCATTACGGGATCATGATGGGATCTCTACTGGACCTTATATTCATCCCACGTTGCTAATCATTTTTCATGTAATGACCCAATTTTTTTATATATATATTTTTTATTTTTAAATAGCCAGCACATAATTTAATTGAGCAAATTTTCGAATTTGATTGTTGTGTAAATTCTGTACGAAAACAGTTCGGTTTTGTATTTTTTAAAAATAGTTCCCGATCTCATAAAATTATGAAATTTTTGTATGTTATTCCCATATGAGTCTAGCACGTTGGATAACAATTTCAGAATTAAATAATGAGTATTTATTTTATGAAAATTCACAGGACTTGATTGGTGTTCAGTTTAATTTATAGCAGAATTTGAAATTGAGTTTTGGGTGTTCGGATCAGGATTTGAGATAGATTTGTTGGGGTCTATTTTGGTATATAATTGGACCATGTTTGACTTATGGGTGAGGCCCATGATTTAGATTTAATTTAATTTGAGTTTGTTTAGTGACTCATGTTTAACTGTTTGATCTTTTTTAATTATATGATTGGTAGTAACCACCTTGGGAGTTGTTATTATTTATTATATAGGGGTTATAATAAATATTTGATAATTGACTTTATGATGTGTACCATATGGCGAAAAATTATATATTTTATAAAGAATGAAAATGTGTATATTTCGTAGTGAGTAAAATATTATATTTTGTGGTGAGAAAAATTATATCATTTTGTAATTTATATTATAAAATTTTGAGGTATTATTACAAAAATTATATTTTTGGAGAAACCAAATTTTTGGTAAACAAAACCCATGTGGGTGGGCCCCCTTTTGTCTTCTTTCCATCATTTCTTCTTCCTTTCCCATTTCATTTCAATTGTTTGGGTTGGCATGGGCAAAGCCCTCTGCCTCTCTCTCACTCTTTGTGCGTCTCTCTCTACCTTTCTCTTATTCCTCCATTTTTGCTCAAGCTTTGAGCTTCAAATGGGAGTCCTTAGAGTAAGATTTTTTTAAAAACTTTGTAAATGAAAGTCGGAGAGCTTGTCGTAATCTTCGCAATGGTAGTCTCAGATTCATGATCAGGCAAGATGTGCTTTCCAAATCTGCTCTTCTTCATTACTTAAGGTAGAGACTTTCTTCATATTTTTACATTAAAGCTATGTTATGGCTATTTTGAGAAAATATATCATGATAAGAGGTATTGCATATATATATTTTCAGATTTTTGTTTGGTAATTTTTGGAAGTAAAATTATTTTGAAATGTTAATAATGTTGGCATTTTGAGATTGATTTGGGAAAATCATTTTGTGTTGATAATTTTGCAAAGAAATCTGAAAATAAAATTTAATAGTTGTATGAATTGTATCTACATCATATTATGGTTAGATAATTTATTTTGAGAAATTAATGTTGAAATATTTATCTCATCCTTGAGTTTTGGAATTTATTTTTGAGAAAAACAAATTGATATTGAGGAATATTGTGTAAATTGTTAAGTAGGGATTTTCCCTGCACTTTTTTATGTACTTTTACTTGATTATATAGAGCTTAGAGTTGTATATAATTTAATTAGAATTTTTGAAAAATTTGTGATATATTTGCTTAAAAGAGAAATTTTGAGAAAAATAAAGAGTTGATGTCCAAATTGCGAAAGTGTAAACGTGGAATATGTTTGTAAGGTTATAAAAGAGCTATGTTTTAAATTTGAACAAAAACGGACTTCGATTCAATCGGTTTTGAAATTTTTACCGTTTTGCGACCAAAAGAGCATTTTTAAATAAAACAAAGGAATTACATTTAACTTTTGGGGCTTTTGATCAAAATAGGATATCATAGTTGAATAATTCTTGGAGAATGATTTTGGAAAGAAAATGATTTTTTTTTTTTTTTTTTTTTTGTGGGCATTAGTGGTATTCTTTTGTTTAATGTATTTTTTGGAATAAAACCGACATGGTTAGAAATAGACCTTGAGAGGTTACCAGACGTAATTGTGATATAAAAACTAGTGTAGTTGTTCATATTTGATAAAATGTGGAATATGATTGTTTCTAAATGTTGGGAATGATGTGAGATTCCAGGTTATAGTTATATGTTGGATTGTATGTCCATATTGTTATCTTTTAATTAATATATTAGATATAACTATTTTGGCTACCAGTGAAAATTTATCATGTTGCATTTAAATGAGAGATTTCTTGGAAGAATGAGAAATGATGGAACTTTGGAAGTTTGATATATAATATGTTATAAATTTGCCTTGAAATGACTAAATTGGGAATGTTGATTAACATGTGGAGACTGTATGAATATGGATATGGTTGTATTATCTCTTGGAGTTGTATTAGAAATTATATTGAAATGAGAAATGAGAATTTTGATCACAATGGGAATATTGTGTGGAAGTAGTGAAAGTAGAAGAAATATTGCATTGTATTATTAAGCATTACATTGGCATATCAATTCATTTAATAATGATGAGTTTTGAAATTTGATTTGAAAACTTTGCATTGAGAAAGGAATGTAGGGAAACAAGTTTTCATGAAATGATTTTGGGGTAAATACGGTAGTAAGTCTTGAAAAGTGGTGTAGATAATAGGTGTCGAGCCTTTCAGTTAATACTGGTAAAAATGACAAATTGATAGTACTTGTATAGTCTATTTGTAGACACTAGCCTAGGGATTGAAAGGTGGTGTAGATGATAGGTGTCGAGCCTTCTAGGTAATACTGGTAAAAATGACAAATTGGTAGTACTCATATAGTCTACTTGCAGACACCAGCCTAGGGATTACCTGAGTCGTATTTACCACCTTGGAATTTTATTGAAATTGATGGATTAGTGTGTTTTCAAATTGACATTGTGCATAAGATTTTCAAAAGATGAGAAAAATATTTTGAGCATGACATGACATATGCATTCATCTCATAAGACTATATAAAATGTATTTGATGCTTTGTTAGATGTCATTATGAATTGTTTAATTATTTGATTTAATTGATAATGAGATAATTGAATGGATTGAAAAGGATGTCATGTTGTTATTGAAGCATGTTTATTTATTTAAGTTAACTGGTTGTGGTTAATTAAATAAATTGGATTTAAGAGATTATGTGATAAAATAATATGATTTTGACATGAGATGATTTCACATATATATATGAGTATCTTTGTACCCGCATATCTTTTAATGTTTTAATATGAGATTGCTTGGTGGGCTAGTGGTTGCTCACCCCCTGCTTATACATGTGTACAAAGAATGCTTTTCGGATTTAAAGATCAAACAATGGTTTTTACCATTTCATAAGTGTAATGCAGTGATGGATTATACTACTTCATTTGTTGTTTGGCTGAGTGTTATTTTTTTGTAAAGAGTAGTGTCCTCTCTTTTATTGTAAGTCTCAGGGCATTTCTTTTATTTGTATGTAAATGTCATTGTTGTATAACAAGAGAGAATATGTATATTTAATTATTCATCCTTTCATCTAATGATGAAATGTTATTTGTAAATGGACTTAATTAATGAATATTGGTAAGGTTATCCGAGTAATAAAATACGGGACATAACATTTCAGGTGCAAGTTGAGAGATGATTCAAGTTTCGTAATCTTCGGCCACGGAGCCTATACTTGTTGGCGGAACGTCATTGTTGTAAAAAGGGTTAAACTCTTACTTTTAATGTAAAGATGTAAGCCTACGGGCATTTTGTTTAAATGTAATTTCTGTTACATTCCATATACGTACGATTGAGAGGGCTTTTATTTGTTTATAGGGACCATGTATGTATAGTTCTTTGTGTTCTTAATGGAAATGGATGTATATTAATAGATATGATAATATTACTTGGGTAATAAAAAGTAGGGCGTGACATAAAACTTAGCAATGCAAGTCCACTATTGGACATATGATGATCCTACAAGATTTGTTTTGCAATGCATTTAAGTTATTTTTAATTTATATTCTTATCTTCCTTAGTAATATTGGTGTATATATCATCTATGCATGGTTAATATTTTCTAATAAAGCGTCTCTAATTGGCGGGTTTATAAGACAAAGTTGTGGGTGATAAATTTTAATTTTTATATTAATTTTTTACATTTTATTATTTCTATGTGCAACGCATTTATTTTATCTGATATTTCTTTGGTTTTAATTTAGGATGTAATTTTTAACTATTGATGTGCTTTATTCGAAGAATAGTTTGAGAAAAGTTTGCAAGGGCAGTTTAGTTAAATATTAAGAAAGGTTATAATTTAATATGATCCTCTCTCTTTTTCTTTTAAAAGATTTTACCATTCTGATATGCATTTTAAGAATTTATTACATATAATTGATTTATTGCACCTGGGTATAATTCAAATATTTTAATTTGTTAATGCTAGTTTAATTTCATATTGTAGTGTGTTAATAGTTTTCAATTCATTATTAGTGTGAAATACAACCTTATTTTTCTAATGATATGTTTCAATGATTTCAAATATTTCTCACCATGCATAGCACGAATTTTTCACTAATAGTTAAATAAATAAGAAATGTTCATCTGTAGTGTCAACCTTACTGCTCTTTATCTATGTTTTATTCACGAATAAGATAAGATGGTTATCCTAAGATAGCTAATTTGGGAATACCTTATTCCAGTGAGGGCATTTTATTTATTTGCAATAAAGATGGTTATCCTTTATATCGGGGACGAAAGGGCCGTATTTACGTCATCCTTTGTCACAAAATCTGAACTAAAATGCATAATATTTGTATTCCCAAGTTATGTAGTCCTATCTCACTCCTTATTCGCAAATAAAACATTATTTTTATACTTGAAAGCATACAAGTGAGTTGGGTCCGTGTTTGATTGAATAGATTATAATATAAAATTATATATAAATCATTAATGGGTAAAATACAAAATGAATTTTTTAAGATTTGTTTAAAATATTAGTTGTCTCTTTTAGTTTTAAAAATTATATCACATTATTTTAAATTTTTAATTACATAATAACGGACTCATTTCATTAATTAATTATTAAATTAATTATCACTTTTTAATGATGTTATAAATATATTTTAATTACCAATTTTCATAATTTTATTACTGTATAGAAGGATAGTTACGAATTTAATTTTGTGTTAATTTTGTTAAAAGACAAATGTTGACAATAGAATAAGTGTAATTCTACATTCACATGAGACGATTTGTATTTTAAGTAAATACCAAGTGATGTATTTATAATTTACCTATGATTAATTTATGAGACTAACATTCCGATGTTTTATTACAATTTTTTGTTGTTTGAATTAGCTTTTATCAAATAAAATTGACGATTTATTAATCCTACTACTAATAATGCAAAATAAACATATAATTGGAATTATATATTTCTATATCCATTGCAAAATAAATGCGGACAAAAAGCGATAATTTTTCTCATTAGTCCGGTTAAATAATCAATTCTACAGTAATTTCATAGATTGTTAATTACTTCACTATTAATCCTAATAATTAAACATGGCTTAAGAACCATCTTTTAATTGTAACAATTAAGTCCTCAAAATTTGACTAATATTTTAGTGTGATCCTCTCGTTACTTACCATTAATTTTTAGGTGAAAAATACTCACATGAACACATGTTATGGGTATTAATTAGAGAAAATATTTGTATAACAAAGTTTCTCTCTCAAACTTCCATCAAAATTTTACTTTGGTTCATTATTTTCAACTTTGATTAAAATTTCAAACAGAAGAGTGATGGAAGGACCACATTGAAACACTGATTAAAATTTGGCAACTTAGTTGCAATTAGAAAATGAGGGATTAAAGTGAAATTTGAGTAAAAGTTCAAAGGTGAAAGTATAATTTATCCTTCTTTTTTTTATTTTTTAATAATCAATGATCACATTGTTAAAACTTGCAAAACCTATTTAATCTCAATTTTTAATAGAATAAACCTTTTACGAACATAACAAATTACATGGTTACAAACAGAAAGATAAGTTTCATGTGGGACAATAAGGTGGTTTTATGCTTAGTCCAATTGAATATGACAGAAGAAAATGAGGGCTTGTTTGTAGGACAATGAGGTGGATTAATAACGTCGCATTGTTTTGGTTGTAAATTTTATTGTTCAGATTATATTTTAATATCACTTTATCCAATAAAATTGACATATTTTTTGATACTATAACTAATAACACAAAATATACATATAATTAAAATTATATGTTTCTATATATTGCAAAACAAACGTATATAAGAAAGAATTATGTATCTCACTAATTTAACTGGATAACAAATTCTACACTAATCTTATAAATTGTTAATCTTCTCACTATTAATCATACTAATCAAATAAGTCCGGATATTATTAGTGAGTTCAGTACTAGATTTGGACAAATTATATAGGTAATATTTGAGAAAATTACATTTGTAGAGATGATTAATTATTAATGAGTCTGATTTTGTTCACATACTTTCAAAGTCTATAAATAATACATAGATTGTGATTGATTCACACAGTGGGTTCTGAGAGGGTAATTTATACCTAAATTGGGCCGAGCTGGGTAAACGGGTTGTTCTTTGGGCCACAGTAAGAAGGGCTGGATGAAAGGGGCTTATAGTTAGTCCGGTCCCAGTAAGCCCTGTTGTTATCCCGGTCCCAAAGAGCCCTCTTGTTATCCCGGTCCGAAGGAGCCTTGAAGATAGTCCGGTCTAAAGAAGCTTTGAAGTTAGTCCGGTCACCATACTCAAAGTTAGCCAGGTCATGGCGTATTACGGTTAGCTCGGTCAGAACATGGCTATTTGTTAGCTCGGTCTAATCACACCATGGTTTGTACATGAGAAACCGAGGTAAGAGCAGTGAAAGGAAGAACCGAACTAACTATAGTTCGGTCTACTCTGCGGCTCAGCATAGCCATGCTTACCTCGGTCCTATTAGAATCCGACCATGGTAAAACCATCTCACTGGGTTTAAGCAGTGAGGGAGGTGTTGAAGGATAAGCATTATCTTTCAGGAATGTGATTCCTATGAGGACTCTACATGGAAGAGTAAGAGTCCTACTTGGATTGTGCCACGCGGAACCTATAAAAGCTTATAACATCTGTTAGGTTTTTATTCTTGGCAACCCCGTTTGACAAAACTCCTTTCAGATGTATTTTTTTTCGCACTTTTTATTTCAGCGAGGCTATGAGTTTATTAGATGCAAATCCAAACCCGAATCGTGCTTTGCAGAGAAGTTTGTGATGTCAATGCTTTCAAGATTGCCACTTCGCTGATTATTACGGGGGTCGAGCTGCCCGGTCAGCTCGCGGCCGAAGCAAAATGCAAAATTGCATGTCTGCCATTGGTCGCTCGAGCCAAGAAGATCTCGCTCGAGCGAAGGTTTGCTTGCTCGATCCAAGGAGTTCTCGCTCGAGCCAAGGATTGCGTCCATACAAAAACCTGAAAAAGTGTATTCCTCGCTCGAGCCAAGGATCCGTCGCTCGAGCCAAGGCACTAGTAGAAATCATGAAAAATACACTCCTCGCTCGAGCCAGCAAAGCTTCGCTCGAGCGAGCCTCAGAATTCGGATTTCTCAAGGAGTTTGTTTTCTTCCCAATCTAGGATTACTTTTGGTTCTCTATAAATACTTGGTTTTCTCCCAAAACTAAGGTATTCATTGAAGTCCTCCAGATCTTCTTTTTGGTTCTTAAAGGTTTATATCTGGGGATATTTTGTTATTTTCTTTGATGTTTTATTGAGTATTCAACTCATGGTTTAAAGAGAGTACATCAAAGATTTGTTTGTTATACACAAAAGAGAGAGTCGTTCTTCAGTTGTGGATTCTGAAGAATTCGAGCCTGAAGCTTTGGTGGAATCCGGAGTGGCTCATTAGAAAGACGATTCCGTGGTGAAGATGGGGTTGGAAGAGGCACATAGAGGTTGGTTCAATTAGGCATTGTGAATTTGCTAGATAATTGAGAGTATACCTGTGTAATTCCTTTAATTCTTCTTAGTGGATTGTCTTGTGGCAGTTGCCCGTGGTTTTTTTAATCACAGTTGGAGGTGTCCAATTGTGGTTTTTCCACATAAAAATCATTGTGTCTCTTTCTCTTGATTGTTTGATTGGGATTGTTATATTCTGTTTAAAATTGTTACATAATCACAAATCAACATCTAGAGGGTTTCTAGATTTTTCAACATCACCTTTGGAGAGGTAACACAACTTTGATTCTTGAATACACGGAGCTTTTTGTCTATTTGTCTATTTTGCTGACTTAGGCATCGGAGAGGTATTCGGCACACACTCGTCGGCTAGCTCACGTTTGTGTTTTCAGGGAGTAAAGCGACGTCGTACGGAGGAGCGCAATCTTGATCAACAGGATTATACGAGGACAATATTTTGTGCTTGTACAATTGGCGCCGTCTGTGGGAATAAACAGAAAGAACAAACCTCTTAATCAAGTTATCCTAACTAATCGGAAGTAATGGCGCACAACGAAGAGTTGCCACAGTCCGCCATTGACGGACAAACCCCAGAAGGAAGCGGGAGGCGCGAAGGTTTACCTCCTGTCCCACCCATGGCAAACTTGGAGCCCCAGCGACAGAACCCCCAGAGGGATGCCAGGGGAAGGCGGAACAACAGCCCTCGTCGATCTCAAAGTCCTGAAAGGCAGAGGCGAAGAATCGACCCTCAAGCTCTGGAGGATCACGTGAAAGAACGGGATGAACTAATAAGGAAGATGGTGGCGGATATAGAGGCCATGAAACGCCAGATCAAGGGAAAAGGGGTGGTGATAGGAGAGGGGCGTAAAGGCAACACGCCCCCTCGCCACTCAGAAGATCGCAGTAGGCATACCACGCCATCACAAGCAGAGAGTAGGAGCCTCAGAACAGGCGACACTCAATCCAGGACTTCCATAACTCGTCACTCCAGATCTGAGAGGACGAGATCTGAGAGGTCATACACAGAGGGAAGCACTTATCGGCCCTCATGCACGCACCAGACGTCATCCAGACAGATGGAGTTACCAAGATCATTTGACTTACGAACTGTGCTAGAAGAAAGGGCACGATGGAAGGAGGATACCAAGGCGCGCGACCCACACAGAGTTTCTGCCCTTCAGCGGTTGGCTCCTCGGACGCATGGAAGCGTCGAGGTAGGAATGCCAATACCGTGCCCTACTTACGAACCTACGGACAAAGCATTAGCGAGGCTGCAGACCTCGCCGTTTGTTCCGGCAATTAAGAACGCGCCCTTACCTTCCGGCTTCCTGCAACCCAAATTCAAAACGTATGAGGGGAAGATGGACCCCTACTCATACTTGAGCCACTTTCGCCAGGTTATGGCTGTATACCGACAAAACGACGCTTTGATGTGCATCTTATTCCCATCCAGCCTTGGCGACCTAGGATTAACCTGGTTCAAAAGGCTACCAAAAGGCAGCATCGCCTCCTGGGCACAACTAGCAGAAGCGTTCATGACAAGGTTCAGGACGAACACCAAAACGCCAGTGGAGATCGACCAGCTTCTCTCAATAGACATGGGCGATAATGAGACATTAAGATCCTACAATAGTCGCTACTGGGAGACCTTCAACCAGATTGGGGATTGCCCTACCAATCTCGCCATCGCGCAGTACAAAAGAGGTCTCCCAGTCGGGAACAGGCTGAGGGACTCAATCACTATGACGCCACCCCTTACAATGGAGGCCTTAATGGAGAGGGTACACCAGCACATTCAAGTGGAGGAGGATGGCGCCCGTGCTAAAACTAAGTCTAGCACAACCGCGGTACCGGATAAAAAGACCGCGATAAAGGTCAACGGGGTAGAACGTCCAAACAAAAACGGACGAGGCAGGCAGGACAACGGAGAAGACCAAGATAAAAGATGGTTAAGAGTCTGCACTGCCATTACCACGGTATTCAAAAAGCCAATCTACCGGATTCTAAGCGAGATACGCGATGAACCTTTCGTCAGATGGCCTGCCAAGCTAGGAGAGGCTCAGAAGGACTACGACGAAAAATCACGGTGCACCTTCCATAAAGAAAAGGGGCACCGCACTGAAAATTGCACACCATTGAGACAGCATCTAGAGGAGTTGGTGGCAGCCGGTCACCTGGACAAGTACATTGAATGAGGGGCGCAACCAGCCCCCCAGAATGACAACCACCCGAACGGAATGCCAATCGACGCCCCACCTCAAGGCGTGATAAACGTAATACATGGGGTATGTGAACCTGAGCGCGTATGTGAGCTCAGGGGCATGATCAAAAAGACTGAGCACTTAAGGGAGGTACTAAGTACACAACCTACAATCAAGAAGGGAAGAATGGAGGCCACCAATGCCATCTTTTTTTCAGACAGAGACTTGGCAAGGATATACTGCCCTCACAATGACGCGCTGGTCATCACTCTCCGAGTCAAGGATTTTGACGTCAAGCGGATTTTGATTGACCAAGGGAGCTCATGTGAAATAATGTACTACGAAACATTCAAACAATTGAAACTAGAAGACAAAGACTTGGCACCTGCTGTATCTCCCCTGATCGGATTCAACTCAATGCCAGAGTGGCCAGTCGGCAAGATAATCCTTCCAGTCAGGACAGGAAGCATGACAAAACAAGTGGAATTCTGGGTATTGAAGGTCCCTTCCACTTATAACATAATCTTGGGAAGAACATGGCTGCATGCCATGCGATCGGTAGCTTCATCATACCATCAAGTAATGCGATTCCTCAATGAAGCCAGGGTAATTGAAGAGGTTTATGGAGACCAAATTATGTCCAAGCAATGCTTCGTCACAGTAAATGGCAGCCGTGCTGCCAAAGGATTTGTTCAGATGGTGGAAGAACCAGAGAGCAATGAATTGTTCGCGGATGTTGGCAAAGCCGCTGAACAGAAGGCAGTGGAAGACTTGGTACAGGTAAGAATAGATGAAAAGAACTTGGATAAGTTCTTTCTACTTGGCTCATCTATGTCCAGCACTGAGAGAATAGAGGTCATGGAATTCTTGACTTCCAACATCGAAGTGTTCGCCTGGACACCGTACGACATGCCAAGCATTGACCCAAGCTTCATCTGTCACCAATTGAACGTCCACCCAACTGCCAGACCAATCATTCAGCGCACTCGCAGACCGGCACTCCACCACGCCGAGATAGTGGCGGAAGAAGTAGAAAACCTGCGAGAAGTAGGAGCTATCAGAGAGGTGCACTACCCCAGATGGATCTCCAATACAGTAGTGGTGCCAAAAAAGAATGGAAAATGGCATGTCTGTGCGGACTATAAAACAGTCAACAAGGCATGCCCAAAGGACAGCTTTCTTCTACCCCAGATAGACCAACTGGTAGACCTAACGGCGGGACACAACCGACTTAGCTTTCTTGATGCGTACAGAGGCTACCATCAGATCGCTATGTATGAACCAGACCAGGAGGTCACATCTTTCACAACGCCAAGAGGACTGTACTGCTACAAGGTCATGCCCTTTGGCCTAAAGAACGCAGGGGCAACATTCCAACGAATGGTCACTAAGATGTTTGAACCATTGTTAGGCAGAACAATGGAGGCTTACATCGACGACATGGTGGTCAAAAGCAAGGACAAGAATGACCATCTCAAGGACCTAGGTGAGATGTTTCAGATCCTTAAGAAGCACAAGTTACACCTCAATGCGTCTAAGTGTGCATTCGGAGTAGGATCTGGCAAATTCCTGGGCTTCTTGGTGACCAACCGGGGTATAGAAGCAGATCCCTCTCAGATCAAAGCAATTCAGGATCTGGAGAGGCCGAACACAGTAAAAGAAGTGCAGCATCTCACCCGCATGGCAGCTGCACTCAATCGATTCATAAGTCGGTCGTCAGACAGACTACGACCATTTTTTCAAGCATTGAAAGCCAAGTTCAAGTAGGACGAAGAATGCGATCGCGCTCTGGAAAGCTTGAAAGAATACATGTCTTCTCCACCATTGCTTATGACTCCAATACCTGGAGAAGAACTCTTTCTGTACCTGGCAGTTTCACAGCACGCAATTAGCGCAGTGTTGGTCCGAGCGGAAGGAATCCAACATCTGCCCATCTTTTATGTCAGCAAGATATTGCTGGGCGCCGAAACAAGGTACTTACCACTGGAAAAACTGGCCTTGGCCTTGATGATGGCCTCAAGGAAGTTGTCACACTACTTTCACGCCCACACCGTAGTCGTCCTCACAGCTTTTCCATTAAAAGCTTTGTTTGAGAAGGCGAACTTTTCTGGGCGAATCTTAAAGTGGGCAGTAGAGTTGGGACAATTCGACATCAAGTTTCAACCCAGAACCGCGATAAAGGCTCAAGCTTTGGCAAACTTTGTCGCAGAATTCACCCTAGGAAGTCATCATATTTGCCCAGTCGACCTGACTGAAACAACCAAACTAGGGATGGAAGTTGACGCTGGAATAACGCAACCCCTGGTACAGGTTACCCAGACAGGTTGCAAGACAGACCAGAGTAAAGTGGGGGAGGAAGAAGCAAACCATGCTACACCAAGCCAAGACTCACTAACAAATAAAGACTTGGCACAATCAGACAGCAAGGGGCAAACAGCAGGCATGGACCAAGAAGAAAACACCAGCAACACTCATGACCCCAAGGCATCATCTGATCCCTCCACTTGCTAGAAGCTGTTCGTCGAAGAGATATGGAAGCTCTTTGTGGATGGAGTATCCAACAAGCATGGAGCAGGACTTGGCATAGTCCTCATCTCGCCAGACGGCCTAGTAGTGGAGCAAGTAGTCCACCTTGGCTTCCCTGCATCAAACAACGAAGCGGAGTACGAAGCGCTTCTGGTAGGCTTAAAATCAGCATCCTACATGATGGCCACCGAGCTAATGGT
The DNA here is from genome assembly GCA_036172215.1 of Camellia granthamiana. NCBI lineage: Eukaryota > Viridiplantae > Streptophyta > Magnoliopsida > Ericales > Theaceae > Camellia > Camellia granthamiana. The sequence continues at coordinate 23,107,274 of CM069906.1, read as the reverse complement.
TTACAGCGACTCACAGCTGGTGGTAAACCAAATTTCAGGCGACTACGAGGCAAAGGATGACAGGATGGCCAAGTACCAAGACTTAGTCAGAAAAGAGATCAAGAAATTTGAAGTAGTGCGGATAGAACAGAAAGGCAGGGAGGAAAACAGCAGAGTAGACGAGCTAGTAGGCTTTGCTTCAATGGCAGATACATCCATCCCTCATCCGTTGCTTATTGACTACTTACCAAGACTAAGCATTGAAGACCCCGAAGCAGAAGAGGTATGTTGTGCTGAGCTAGGCCCTTCATGGATGGATCCCATCATAATGTTCTTAAAAAACGGCGTGCTACCGGAAGAAAAGAAAGAAGCCAACAAAATTAGAACAAAGTCGCAGCGATTTTAGCTCTTCCCATCTATGGCATTGTACAAGAAGTCATTCACAGGACCTTATCTAAAATGTGTCCACCCCAGCAAAGTGGAAGCATTCTTGTTCGAGATACACGAAGGTGTATGCGGAAGCCACCAAGGAGGAAGATCGTTAGCTTACAGAGCCATTTTGCAAGGATACTGGTGGCCATACATGCAAGCAGATTCAGAGAAGTATGTGAAGAAATGCGAGAAATGTCAGAAGTTCGCACACCAAATACATCAGCTAGCCAGAGAGCTCCTTCCACTGACTAGCCCATGGCCCTTCGCAATGTGGGGCTTAGACATAGTAGGACCACTTCCAACAGCACCCGGAAACAGGAAGTTCTTTCTTGCAGCAACGGACTGCTTCACAAAGTGGGTAGAAGCAGAAGCACTAGCATCAATAAAGGAGAAAGATGTAAAGAAGTTCATCTGGCAGAATATCATCACTCGGTTCGGCATACCTAATGCCCTAATATCAGACAACGGCACTCAGTTTGATGGCAGAATCTTTAGAGGCTTTTGTGAGGAATACAAGATAGAGTTCTACAATTCTACACCGGTATACCCCCAAGCAAATGGCCAAGCGGAAGCATCAAACAAAGTCGTCTTGGATGGATTAAAGAAGAGGTTAGAGAAAGCAAAAGGCAAGTGGGTGGAAGAGCTCCCTCATGTTTTATGGGCTTACCGCACCACACCTCGGCGATCTACAGGAGAAACACCATTCTCCTTAGCCTATGGCATGGAAGCAGTAATCCCACTGGAAGTTGGCCTCCCCACAATTCGAAGTGAAAATTTTGATCCAGACTTAAATGGAGAAGCCATAACATTGGAACTCGACCTTGTGGAAGAAAGAAGAGAAAGAGCACTAGTTCACATTGCCTCGTACCAGCAAGAGTTGTCTAGAAAGTATAACAAAACAGTACATCCAAGGCAATTCAAAATCGGAGATTGGGTACTACGCAAAGTGATAGGAAATACCTTGGTACCTGGAGATGGCAAGTTAGGGCCCAATTGGGAAGGACCTTACAAATTGGTTGGGTTAGCCGGAAAAGGGGCATACCAATTGGAAGACAAGGACGGCAAAGCCATTCCCAGGTCATGGAACACTGCCAATCTCAAACTATTTTATTTTTAGCCTTTCAGTACTTGTAATTTTTCTCTTTTTCACAATAAAAAAAGTAGTTTTCTTTTCAACATAATTATTTTATTCTGTAAAAGTTGTTTTAGTAAGCTAGGGGCAACAAAAACAGAGTTGGCCGGAATAACCAACTTTGTCCTCTCCTAAGCCCAGGATAAGGATCCAGGCTGCAGGAAGTTTGGCAGGAAAAACCAAACACTTAACTCTAGGTTGGCAGGAAAAACCAACTTAGAGGTTGGCTGAAAAAACCAACACCCTTCCTAAGCCCAGGATAAGGATTCAGGCTGCAGGAAGTTTGGCAAGAAAAATCAAACACTTAACTCTAGGTTGGCAGGAAAAACCAACTTAGAGGTTGGCTGGAAAAACCAACACCCCTCCTAAGCCCAGGATAAGGATCCAGGCTGCAGGAAGTTTGGTAGGAAAAACCAAACACTTAACTCTAGGTTAGCAGGAAAAACCAACTTAGAGGTTGGCTGGAAAAACCAACACCCCTCCTAAACCCAGGATAAGGATCCAGGCTGCAGGACATTTGGCCGGAACAACCAAACACTTAACTCTAGGTTGGCAGGAAAAACCAACTTAGAGGTTGGCTAGAAAAACCAACACTTGGTGCTCTTCAGCCGAGATAAGGATCAAGGCTGAAGAGTGGTTGGCTGGAGAAACCAACAGTTATTATACTTCAGCCGAGATAAGGATCTAGGCTGAAGAGGTTGGCTGGAAAAACCAACACTTATTGTTCTTCAGCCGAGATAAAGATCTAGGCTGAAGAGGTTGGCTGGAAAAACCAACACTTATTGTTCTTCAGCCGAGATAAAGATCTAGGCTGAAGAGGTTGGCAGGTATGACCAGATAGATTGCAAAGTTAAGACCGAGATAAGTATCTCGGCCAGAGAATGTTCAGGTTTTAGTAAGAAAACAAGTACAAGCATGGAAATAAACCAAGATGATAGTTGGAACAAAAGAGATTTCATTGATCATGCAAAGTCAAAGTACAAGGAGATGGGGCCGTAGCCCGGTTACAATTCTTGTCCAAAAACAGAAAGAAGAAAAATACAAAATTAGGCAAATAGGTCGTCAAGATCAGCATCCAGTTCAACTCGGAGCCCGATTTCAGTCGGGAGCTCAGTCTCGGTTGTAAGCACGGTCTCAGTTGGGAGCACGGTTTCAGTTGGTAACTCGTTAGTCAGATCTTCTACCGTTGCCTTCGCCTGAGCTGACTAATTGGCAGGATCATTGACGACTGGGGTATCGTTGGGCACAATTTCTTCATCATCTGAAGCTTCGAGAAATTGTTGCTGAGTGGTAACAGCATACTCAGCATGAAGTATTGAGGAGGATTGAAGACCTCGGTCTCAGGCCCATAACCGAGCTACACCACAGCACCCCTCCACCCGCATTTGAAGAATAGGTCCTTCTCAACTTCACACTGCTTGATATACAGGGCTTCGCCCCTCTTTAAAACCACGGTCTTCCGCGTCCTCCAGCTTCTTCTCAAGCTTTGTTATTTCGGCACTCTTTTTGCCTTCAAGCTTGGCCAACTCGTGCAAGTATTTGTCTTTCATCACGGCGAGGGCCTTCTGTTTATCAGCATTAGCCGAGGTAACTAGCCCAGTGAGACGCGCTACCTCGGTCTCTAGCTCGGCCACCTTCTGCTGGGACACTTTCAGCTCGGCCGCCTTTTCATTTGCCTCGGCCATGGCTTGCCTGGTAGTTTTTCAAAGTTCCAACACTCGCTTGTGAGCGATGTGGTTTTTCTGTATGGCCTGCAAAAGGATGGTAAGACACTTTTTCAATATAACCGAGCTGAAAGTTGGAAAAATTTCTTTAGAAAAAATAAAGTGAAAGGGCAACTTACCAGCACCATTGATTTTGTGGACGAGCGAAAGGCCTTCAGCTCGGTCAGGTGGTCGTGGTGCCTCATGTCGGCTAGAAGGCAAACACCTTTAGCCAGGTTGAATGCCATCAGGTGGTCTTTTTCTGTGACCACTGAGTCAGAATCCGTGATAGCACGGTTCTGAAAAGTGATTTTTGGAGCCCACTTGGAGGAGGTAGCTCGGTCAGAGTGCTCCGGTTGTGGCTCGATGGAGGGCTTGGCGGAGTTGTTTATGAAACCACGGTTTCGTCTTCATCAACGAGGCGTGGCTCGATCGTGGAAGTTCGAGCACGCTTGCTTGGCCGCGATGACGAAGGCTGGTGGGTTGGCAGAGCTACCACGGTTTCTTGAGTTTGACCTGCTGGTGGTACCTCGGTCGGATTTGTTTCGGTCAGAAGGGCTCGCACGGCTCTCTTCTTGGCCATCTCTTGTTCGGCGGTTAGTGGGATGAGATTGATTTGGGGCAAGGATAGGTCTAGTTCAGGACAGGCTTCTAACAAGAAGTCAGTTACCTTGGAGTTTCGCCTGCTGCTGTATCTATACGTCGGTTCAAAATTCAATAGCTCAGCCCAGCCTCTGGTAGGATATCGTAGCGCGGCACGAAGAGTAACTAAGTTGGGATAACTGTACTGTGACTTGAGAAAGTTCAAATCTGCATAAAAGATGAAAGACGGGTTAGTCCGGTTCAGAATATTAAGACTGAGGTAAAAGAAAAGCGTAGAATTCAGCCGAGGTAACCCTACCGGCTACACCCTTGTTCCAATTTATTCTATGGCCAGGGATCTGGGCTTGGTGGTCTTCAAAATTCCCAGATACCTAGAAAAAATCATCATCATTCACGTCTTTATCTGGAGTATCCTTTATTATTTTTTCACGCCGGTCCCTTATTCGTAAGTAGTAAACCCAGCCATCTTCGGCCGATCCTATGGAGTATTGATGAAAGAGCTCGGCTAGGCCGAGGTTAAGGCCAGCCTGGTGGTTTAGCGTGGCAATGCCGTTTATTATCCGATAGGAATTGGTAGAAAGTTGGGTAGGGCAGAGTTTGGTTTGCCTAAGGAATTCACAGAGGAGGGGTTGTACAGGGAAACGTAGACCGCACTCTACGATTGAAATAACATTAAAAGGGACAAAGCCTTGCTTTCCCCAAGGAACAGTTTCTGGTTCGGCCAGGGAGAGGTGGACATCATCTAGAATTTGGTAGTCCTTACGAAATTCGGCTATGGCCCCTGGTGAGTTTACTAAAAATCTATACTTCCCCATTTGTGGTTTAAGTTATATACAGATTAAACTGGGTGTAAGCTCGGTCGAAGAATGGTGCTGAGTAGCTCGATTGAGCGCTCAAAGGAGTGCCTGGGCAACCTAAGTCTGCAAAGTGAAAAACAAAGGTGTTAAGCACAGATCATTGGACCGTGCTAAAAGAAATAAAGGCAAGATAAATAAAGTCCTAGCTCGGCTATGTGAGATGCTACGGGTCTTAGCTCGGTTTCAGCAAGGGGTTTGTTAGCTCGGTTTGAGCAAGGCATTTGTTAGCCTGGTTGAGCCTCTAGAGGCAGCGTTCTTAGTTCGGTTTGAACTAAGAAGGCTGGTGTAGCCCCAAGTTGTAGCTCGGTCATGGTTGAGGCTTTCAAGCCTGCTGTTGCGCAGACCTAGTACGGTTCGATAGCTCGGCCAGTTGACTAAAAAGGTGGTTTTACTTGTTGAAACTACTGGCATAGAGTGTTAGTTCGGTTGGTTAGTCTGGCTAGTTTGACATCAACTACAAACAACTTTTTAGTCCAGTTACATTGTGATTTTGGATCGTAACCAGTGTTTGTCAGATTATTTCATGAATTCAAGTGGTTCTATTACTAAGTTTTTTCCAGAAAATGCATGGCCAAGCAGAAAATGTGTTTTGTGAAAACACAAACAATATACTGTGGATTGTAAAAAACAAGTGCGAAAACAACAAAAACAAGGCAGATAGCTTACCAGGTCAAGAGGAACTGGAAGATGGAAATGGCACTAGAAGGAAGCACGAGCTTTGCAGTTGCAAGGTTGAGGAACTATAGAGGCTCAGAAACGAAAGAGAGAGAAGGAGATGAATAGTATGAGAATGATTCAAAAGAGAACGAAAGAGTTTTGATGAAAAGCCCAAAGTTTGGGCAGGACTGTTCAAAAAACACGAGGTACGAAGACGGCGTGACAGCTGCCTTCAACCAATGAGAACATGCCACGTGTCCTTGGAATAAGAAGCGATTCAGTTGCTGTGATTGAAGAGACGTTTTGATCGGACATGTAGAGCCCAATGTGGATTTTAGCTCAACTGGAAAGGCTAAAGAGTTTTAGCTCGGTTGTAAGGCTAAAGTTTTTAGCTCGGCTGGTAAAATAGGTAAATCCCTATCATGCTGCGCAGATGGAATTAAGGGGCAATTGAGAGGGTAATTTATACCTAAATTGGGCCGAGCTGGGTAAACGGGCCGTTCTTTGGGCCACAGTAAGAAGGGCTGGATGAAAGGGGCTTATAGTTAGTCCGGTCCCAATAAGCCCTGTTGTTATCCTGGTCCCAAAGAGCCCTCTTGTTATCTCGGTCCGAAGGAGCCTTAAAGATAGTCTGGTCTAAAGAAGCTTTGAAGTTAGTCCGGTCACCATACTCAGAGTTAGCCTGGTCATGGCGTATTACGGTTAGCTCGGTCAGAACTTGGCTATTTGTTAGCTCGGTCTAATCACACCATGGTTTGTACATGAGAAACCGAGGTAAGAGCAGTGAAAGGAATAACCGAACTAACTATAGTTCGGTCTACTCTGCGGCTCAGCATAGCCATGCTTACCTCGGTCCTATTAGAATCCGACCATGGTAAAACCATCTCACTGGGTTTAAGCAGTGAGGGGGGTGTTGAATGATAAGCATTATCTTTTAGGAATGTGATTCCTAGGAGGACTCTACATAGAGGAGTAAGAGTCCTACTTGGATTGTGCCACGCGGAACCTATAAAAGCCAATAACATCACCTTTGGAGAGGTAACACAACTTTGATTCTCGAATACACGGAGCTTTTTGTCTATTTGTCTATTTTGCTGACTTAGGCATCAAAGAGGTATTCGGCACACGCCCGCCGGCTAGCTCACGTTTGTATTTTCAGGGAGTAAAGCAACGTCGTACGGAGGAGCGCAATCTTGATCAACAGGATTATACGAGGACAATATTTCGTGCTCGTACAGGTTCTATATCTGAAAGTCTACTGACTCCGACCAAAATTATGGATTCTACTATTTTAAACTAATCACAATTTGTGTATTATTCACACAATTTAAAATTTTGTGAACAAATTCATTTTCCATTATTAATGAAGACAAAACCATAATTAAAGGAGGTTCATTTACTTGTTTTTAGTTAAGCATGGCTGTCACTTGTCTCTCCACTATCTTCACTCTTCAGCTGCATATATGCATGCACATATGCATGCACTAGCATACAATAATTCAAGACAGTAATAAGAGCCAAAACAATAAGATCAAATGAGGTTCATATTTGTGCCATTAAAAAAATGGAAAATACTATGCAATTTATACAAAATTTTGTAGTCCTGTTGAAACTAATAGAAGTAGAATACCTCACATCCATGTTTAATAGAAGGCCAGCGCCTAGCCAAGCTACTAGTCAAAGAGCTTACCGAGGGAGAACCAACCACACTATAAAAGAAAGACCCAGGGTGATCACATTCTTCTCTTTTCTTTTATTGGTCTCTTGAAAATAGATTATTCGATTGGAGTCACTTTAGAATGATGTGGATTGTTATATTTATAATCTATGTTCTTTATTTTAAAATGAAAATAGCACAATGACCCACATGTACAATAATTATGTGGGTTAATTACCTTCAACATAACTACATTTTCATCAAAATATCATTTTGCTCCCTCCACTTTGAATTATAATAGTCAGTCTTTTACACTTTAACCAAGTTTTAATATTACTCTTTCGCCAATCTACTATTAATGAAGCTGACATAAATTAAAGGTAAACTAAGGAAAGTAAGTTTTTGATAACTGTGCAAAGATTAAAATGATAATTTAGTGAAACTGTAGCGATGCTAACAAGGCAAGAAAAATGTCACATATCGTTCACATGATAATTTCCATTAGCCTCATTAACAGTAGATGGACTAAAGGATAACATTGTAACATGACTTAATGTATAAAGACTTAACTATCACAACTAAAAGTGGAGAGAAGAATTTTTGGTACAAATGTAGGAAAATAATACAATGTGCACCCCTAAAAATGTGCACATCGTAACAAAAGTTATAATTTTGTGATGAAAGTTACAAATTTTCGTGATAGAAGATACGATTAAACATTATGAATGGCTCTCCTTTCAAAAGACGATATAGTAATTTTTCTTGAGTTTCTCAATCTAAGCAAAAGATAATATACTTTGATATTATTGATCATTCTTTGATTTAAAGCATTATCTAATCTCAATTGAAAAAATGATATTTTTATCTTTGAATAAGATCTCAATTGCAATATCTTACAATTAGAATCTCTTTTTTTTCCGATCCAGTTCCTCCACACCACGAACCCCAATTAGATTCAAGCATGTTATACTTTTTAGTTATTGGGAGGGGAAATTATGATGTGCATTCCTAAAGTCATGAATGACAATTATAATTTTTGTTGTAAAAGTTATATTTTTTATGGGGGCAAATTATACTAACAATCCCTGTAGTTTGGGACTTATATCACTTTGGTCCTTAACTTTTCAATTGTAATACATTTGATCTTAAATTGTAAATCTTGTTCCAAATAAGGACAATCAAAGATATTTCATTTCCAAACGGTCAATTTCAAAGATAAAGTACAATCTTATTTTGTGTTGGTTAACTTGTATATTGTTTGAAATGTAATGGCATTTTTTTTAATGAATAATGTTGGAACTTTCTTAGTTATAAAGTTCTATTTGATTTGGTTTTCAGACTTTATTTTCAGAATTTTTTTTAAAAAAACTAAAAATTAAATTGGTGAAAAAAATTAAAAACACATCCTTTTATATAATTTTATCTTTTAGGAGTGTAAAAATAATTTTTTTAAATAAATTTTTTGGATATTTATTTTAGTTAAATTAATTTCTATTTTTTCAAAAATCAAACATGACGACATATTTGATATCATTATTAAATCAATCAAGTAAATCAAAAAATCCAAATCTAAAAGTATTTCATATATTAAACATATCGATTATACATTAAAAGTTTAGTGATCATCCATTACATAAGAACTATCAAAAAATATCTGTTAACAACAAATACAATCACCTGTTTCATGATAACTATCCAAAAATATAAATAAAACAATCACTCATTACATGATCATCATCCCAACATATACTAAAAATTAATTTGGTAAAAAAATAAAAATGTAAAACATTGATCATTTTTATATAATTTTATCTTTGGTGGGAGAAATAATTTTTAAGAATTCAAAAATAATTTTGGACATTTGTTTTTGTCAAACTAGTTTATATTTTATCAAATTGACGATTTTGTTCTTGAAATGGAGCAACAGTGTCTTCAATTATCTTTATTTGAAACGAGATTCAAAATTCAGGGTCAAATCTATGACAATTAAAGTATCAGGGATTTAAGTAACACAAATCTCAAATTACAGGAACCGTTGGTGTAATTTACCATTTTTATGAAGAGTAAAAAGCAATAGATTCTGCAATAAAAAATTATATTTGTTTTGTATAAGATGCATATCATATGTACCCTTTTCATGGTAACCAAAGTAAAGATGCTGAGTGTAAGCAACCCTAATTTTATACAATTTTATGTTTGCATAGATCTCTTATAAATTAATTCAATTCAACAACCTCCAAAATTATGATGATATTACAACATAACTTAAAGTGTAAGGAGTTCACAATTGAAGGTAGAGAGACTAAAATAAAATTTTCTTAAAAATGTAAGTGTTAGGTTTTTATTCTTGGCAATCCCGGTTGACAAAATTCCTTTCAGTTGTACTTGTTTTTGCACTTTTTATTTCAGTGAGGCTATGAGTTTTTAGATACGAATCCAACCCGAAGTGTGCCTTGCGGAGAAGTTTGTGATGTTAATGCTTTCAAAATTGCATTTGAAGTTGCATGTCCGCCTTCGAGCGAAGGAGTCCTCGCTCGAGCGAAGGTTGTGTTTGTGTAAAAACCTAAAAGAGATGAATGTACGCTCAAGCGAAGGGTGCGTGGCTCGAGCGAAGCCGCTTATGGAAAACACGCGTTTTTGGTTCCTTGCTCGAGCGAGAGAGTCTTCGCTCGAACGAGCTTCGCAGTCCCAGATTTCCATAAGTATATGTTTTAGTCCGAAACTAGGATTACTTCTTTAGATCTTCTTTTTGTATATTAAGGTTTATATCTGGGAATATTTTTGCTGGTTTTCTTTGATGTTTAATTGAGTGTTCAACTCATGGTTTAAAAAGTATACATCAAAGGATTGTTTGTTTATTCTAAAAAAAAGAGAGAGTTGTTCTTCGGTGGATTCTGAAGAATTCGAGCCTGAAGTTTTGGTGGATTCTAAAGTGGCTCATCATCAAGACAATTTCGAGGTGAAGACGGGGTTGGAAGAGACACATAGGGGTTGGTTCAATTCGGGCATGGATTCGCTAGGTAATTGAGAGTATACCTGTGTAATTCCTTTATATCTTCTTAGTGGATTGTTTTGTGGCTGTTGCCCGTGGTTTTTTTTATCACAATTGGAGGTGTCCAATTATGATTTTTCCACGTAAAATTGTTGTGTCGATTTGTCTTGATTGTTTGATTGGGATTGTTATATACTGCTTAAAATTGATACATAATCACAAATCAACATCTAGGGGATTTCTAGATTTTTCAGTAAGGATACTAAGTGTAGGTAACCCTAATTTTGAACAATCATGTTATTTATATAGAACTATTTTTAAAAAATAATTCAATTCAATGGGAGAAGCTTATCTCTAGTCCATGCCCATCACAATCTCGTTTTGACAATTTCAATCATTCATTTTATCAGAATTTGTGTGTAAATCATCCAAGAAAAAAACAGATTAATCCAATAATGATAGCCAATTTTATTATATTTGTCTTCAAGAAGATGAACAATATTGGGTCAATTAATTTTATTATATTAGTTTCTTAAGACAAATATAATAAATCCTATAGTTATAATAATTGGATCAATTAATTTTTTTCATAGATAATTTACACCTAAAATCTAACAATTTTTTTATGTTATAATTGATAAATTTGAATTATGCCATACATTTTTTTTTTGTCAGCATAATTTTTTTTTTTATTGATGATATTAAAATGCATTACATCATAATATATACATCAACAAAGAGGGGCCAAAGCAAAGCGCATAATAATAAACCATCTCCATCAACTAAATTGGCACCAAAATAATTACTCAATTATATGCTAGCTCTAGTCAAGAGATCGAAAAAGAACCAACACAAAGAAAGAGGAAAAGAAAAAAGCCAACAAAAGCAAAACAAAGGCCATGAATGCTGGGGATGGCAATTTGAAACCGGCCCGACGGGGATCCCCGATCCCGACCCCGATTTAAGCGGGTTTTTCCCGAAAAAAACCCCCACGGGGACGGGGATGGTATTTAAAACTTAATCCCCGAACAGATTCGGGCCGGGGACGGGGATCAATTCTCCAACCCCGGCCCCGACCCGACCCCGGCCCGAATTTTCCCCGAAGGTTCCCCCGAATATTTTCCGAATATTCCTCATAGATATTTATGTTTAGTCTGCTCTCTTACTCATTATGTTTGAGTTTGCTCTCTTACAAACACTCATACTCTCAGCCCCTCTCTCTCTCTCTCTCTACGCAGAGCTGCTGTTACTCACGGCTTCATCCGATCTCCCTCCTCCTCCGGCCGATCTCCCTCCTCCTCCATTATCTTCGGCCGATCTCCCTCCTCCGCTGTCTTCGGCACCACCGATCTCCTCCGCATCACCGCTGATCTCCATCACCACCGATCTCCTCCGCATCACCGCCGATCTCCATCACCACCGATCTTCTATCGTTCTTCGCCATCGTCGGAGTTTTGTCGCTCCTCTCCTCTCCATCACCGCCGATCTCCTCAAATCTGTTGAATATATGTCTTCAGAGTTCTGTTGAATTTTTCGGGGAATATTGCTCTGGTTTTTTATTTTTGATTTTGTATGTTGTTGAATATTTATTTTTTAGATCTGTTTTGATGTTGTTGATGATAAATATGTATACTCATTGTTTAGATCTGTTTTTTTGTTGAGAATATTTGTTTTTTTTTTTTTTTAATTTTGGCCGGGGAATTTTTGGTTTCGGGGAAAACCGATCCCCGTTGGGGGCGGGGGCGGGGGCGGTGGTAGGCTCCCCGTCGGGGAACGGGGCCGGGGACGGGGAAATTCCTACTATCGGGGATCGGGGACGGGGAGTGTGATCCCCGGCCCCGCCCCGGCCCGTTGCCATTCCTAATGAATGCCATATAACCAAAGAACCATAAACCAGCCAAAAAAAAAAAAACAGACATTAATAGCAGCAACCAATACAACAACACACGTGTTCTTCCTCTGCCCCCAAAACCAAAACTGCCCCTTCTAATTCCAAGCACCCCTAGGCATTTTACCAAAATCAGCAATCATCATGAATGAAAATATTTTTTAATAACTCTCATAATAATATAAGAAAAATGCTATGTCACTAAATTATTGTGTACAAGAATAATGTGATAATGACTTTTTTTTAATTAAATGAATTTTTAAGGGTTCTTTATTTTTCAATGATTGATTTCAAACTCTTCTAAATCATTATGTATATATTTTTTAGAGTAATGCTAAAGATTCTAATAATTCTACCAAATGTCTCACATAAGTGTAGAGCCCACACAATGTGGGTCTCATATGAGTCGTACACTCATGTGAGATATTTGATAAAATTTTTGGGATCTCTAGCATTTTTGTATTTTTTAAGAGTCTAGATTTGTTAAAATTGAAAATCTCAACTTTATAGTGAAGTCGATCTATTAACGGACTAACTTGGAGTCATTTCGGTGATCTAAAATGTTTATTTTATACAGCTAACTAATGAAATTATCCATTCAAAAAATCAAGGTGAACCAATATCGATTGTTATACAATTAGACTATTTTTATCTATACAACCTACATATTTTTAAGAATAGACCATCCATATATTATAATATATATATATATATATATTACATGTGATTTGATCATGTGATTACTTATACCTAATCAATCTCATTTTTTATATCGATGTTCTTCTCAACTTATCATATGAGTTAGCGATTCGGATCATTGACATAGGTATACATTAGTCTCACAATACACGAACTTCACCCATAAAATTAATATTTTTAACTTTACCAAATCCGAACTCATTTTTTATATAATTTTTCTATCTGTATAACATTACTCTTAATAGAATCAATAACTTTACCAATATCATTTTGTGAACGTTTATAGAGTGTAACTGAATTGGTGTCACTATGCTTATTGAATGAGTAGTCTGAGATTATTTCCAAAAGGCCTCATTATAGAGGTTTATGCTGTATTTGGATGACAGAATTCAAAATTACATATTTACAAAAATTGTAGGAAAGTTGGTTGTAGTTTAGTTTGGGATAGATGTTTTTAATAAGTGGGAATTACAGTACCAAAAAAAAAAAGATTTGTCCCACTGGGATGTAATTCCCCCTTTTAACAATAATTTTTATTTATATTTATTATTATTTTTTTAATTGAGCTCATGAGTCAAAATATTCTATTAATTTAATGACGACTAAAATATATTTTGTAGTTTAAGGATACTAAGTTTATTTATTTATTTATTTATTATTTTTTATTTTTCTTTTATAGATAAAACTACCTTTAGCATAATTTCATTACCATGCCACCTTCGACTGCCAATGACCATCTTCGATCATCAGCAATAATTTTTCGATAACTATTGTCAATAGCTAGTGACCATTTCAAACAACATCAATGATGGATATAAAATTTTTTAAAAAAATAATGTGATGAATTTTTTTACTAATTAAGTTTGACATTCCTAGATTGTGAAATTTCTCCGAGTAAAATTAGTGATTGTCATTGACTAAAACCTCAGTGAAATTTTATTAAGTAAAATTAGTGAAAATCTATGAAACTTAATGAAGTTAATGAAATTTTACTTAACTTTAGAAAAAATTCTCTGCGTTTACTCAATGAAAATTTCGCCAACTAGAAAAGATAGTAGAGGCCTAGACTGACTATCACATATTGAAATTTTATTGCAATTGAATAAAGTCAACAAAACTTCACTGGGTAAAATTAGTGAAATTGAAATAAACTCAAAGAAATTTCATTGAATTGAGTTAGTAAAATTTCTTTGACTATGATAAATTGTAGAGAGAGAGAGAGAGTGATTGATTATCACTGACTATAATTTCATTGTAAATGAATAAAAAGTCAATGAAATTATCTTACATTTCGACTTTGTTCTTTCGTGCTTCTTTATATTCTTTCTCTTTTTCTTCATTTTTCTTGTTCCTGTGCATCATGAACACTAACCAGAACGTTGAGTTGCTTTGATTTCATGGCACTGGAGAACTAAGAACAAAAGAATGGAAGATGATGACGAAGGTCGTTCATTGAAACCACTAAAACGAAGACTTGTCGTTGATGAGGTCGAACACAAGTCCAATGGGACCAATGTTTGCAAACCTCGACAAGGATGAAGAAGCTGATGAAGACAATGTCATCATAGTGGTGTAGCATTCACAGGAACGGTCAAAGGTTAGGCAAATGTATTTAATCATTAGGATCATTTCCCTCAATCTTTGTTGTTGACGTAGCATTCTATAAAATTAATAGTATTTGGATGAATAGCTAAAATAAATAGCATAATTGGAGTAGAAACATGAAACAATTGATATAAAAAAATAAAATGTATATTTTATAGTAATATTTAGATATGTAAAAGGCCTATTAGCGTTGGAGATGCTTTAAGGGTGTTTTTTTTACTATATATATGTTAAAGTTTGCTTTTAGCTTTTTAAAATTTCAAATCTTAGGAACTTCTACTATAAAAATAAGGGAAATTCTAATATACACCCTTTTAAAAATGGTGTACCATATGCACCCCTAGTTATGCAATTTTCTTTTTTAGTTATGACTAATTTTCTTCTTTAGTTATGACTCATGAGTTCTTTAATTATGTCTCATGTTGTGTTTACTTATGAATTTTTTTCTTTTTTTAAGTATGATTCAGAAAATTGAATGTAAGACATTTTTCTTTTTAGTTATAAGGTGGGTGTGCATCATAATGTTTCCCATAAAAATAATTCGTTTTGTCCTTAAGCTAATATGAAATTTTGATGAATGATCTTTTAATTTCTCCAACTTTGTTTGAATTTGGAATTTTTATTTTATGGATTATTCTAGACTAAATAGACTTGAAAAGTAAAATAAAAATAAATAAAAAATTAATACAACTTTTTAAAATTTATTAAAGACACAACAAAGTTCAAAAAAATATATTTTTTAGCATGAGCAAATACGATGGATCCAGTGAAAATTTTATTTTATTTTATTTTTTCAACTTTTAACTAATAAATTTGAAAACAAACAATTAAAATATTTTACTTAAATATTAAAAAAAATAACTTTCTTTCCTCAAACCAAATGAAGTCTCATCCCTATCATAGAAAAAATTATTTGGTAATTTTAGAGTATTGATCCACACCATTCATAGAAATGGTGGGGTACACAGTGGGCAATGCTTGGATCAATTGAAGGTGTGTTGTTTTGGTGGACAGATTGAAGAAAGTCGAAAAGATTATCTAGAGTGCGATCCCTTTATAGTAACCTTGTGGTCAATTTGGAAGCACAGAAACAAGTGTTTTTTTCAATGATGTACAACTATTTTTGGGTGAATTGAGTGAACTTATTATAATCAGAATTGCAATTTGGTTGAAAGCTTCTTCGAAGGATCTTCAGTTCTCTATTCATATTTATTTTATTTTTTTGTTTAACATTAAGTTGATTATAGTTTTTTAAGAAGGTGGAAGCTAGTTCTGAACCTTTTGTGTTTGTACTTGTTTTGTAAGTGAGTAGGAATCTCTCTAACTCTTGTTGGTGGCTTTGGGCTACACATGATTGTTCACATTTCGAGTGCCATCTTAGTTTGGATTCATTGTATTGACAATGATGCAATTCTCTTAAGCATTTTGGTGTATCTCTTCCTTTTATTAATAAAATTTCTTTTGATGGCCGTTCAAAAACCATTCATGGAAACATCTTATCTAGTTGTTTCCTAAGCAGAGACAAAAATGCATTGAGTTCTACTATTTCAACAAACAAAATTGAAGTTGAGTCACCAACTTAGCTTGTCCGAGAAGTACCAAACAATTTAGCCTACAGGGCATACTAGGGTCCAGAGGTCGTGGGGAATCGAGTTGGCGGTGCACCCCGCACAACATTCACTGTTGTGATGTTATTTAAGCCCATTTCGGGTTCTATTTTAATAATTTGAATCATTCATGCTTTAGGATACATCAAGTACAGTATAACATATTAAAAATTAAGTTGATCGGATATCAATAATTTTTCCATAAAATAGATAGTAAGTATGATTTTATGAATAAAACTAAATACATATATAATTTGATGAAAGGGTTATCGATATCCAATCAATTTAATTTTTTACAAATATGTTATATTTGATATATATATATCTTAAAAAGTGAACAGTTTAAATTATTAAAATAGAATTCAAAATGAGCCCAAACAACTACACAACAATGACTACTATGCATCATACACAGTAGTCACCTCGAGTGCAAGTTCTTCTGACAATCTATCATAAACAAAAAAACCTCAGAAATATAAAACACAAAATCACAATAATAATCGTGTTAATAGTTTCTTATTTGATAGTTGACAATAGTGTAAATGTGAATTAGCCCATTTCAACTATTTCAAACTCGAATTTATGTACTTTATTAAGAGGTGAGTTGTCACAACCCTAACTTGTCCCTAGAAGTTTAGGGCATGACTGGCTCGTACATAGGCCTCAAAACAACATTAAATAATATAATTTATTCAATAATAGGGCCTAAAATGGAAGCAATTAAATAATAGAACGTCCATTGAGCAGTGCCTATATACCAGAATCATTACACAATTAAGTGTAGACAGAGAAGTCCACACACATAGTTCAAATAAATACAAATCCAATTCATGTGCATATACAAAGAGTAAAATACTCCAACTTTGGGCTTAACAAAATAAGTCCTCAAAAGATGCTTGAAGCTGACCTAGGGTTGGCCTCCAAGTTAACCACCTACAAACATACATGAATACGGAATGAGCCAGGCTCAATGAATAATAATAATGTATGAAGACATATAAATGAGTATGAGTCTTGCATGAGTCCGGCAAGATATGTATGTAATACATGTATATCCTTTTTATCAACACATTCTGAAACGGCCTTGGGGCCAATAATAACAGAACGGCCTCAAGCCCAATAATAACAGAATGATATCAAACCAAATAATAACAGAACGGCCTCAAGCCCAATAATAACAGAACGGTATCAGACCCAATAATAACAAAACGGCCTCGGGCCCAATAATAACAGAACGGGCTCAGGCCCAATAATAACAGAATGACCTTAAGACTAATAATAACAGAACGGCCTCGGGCCTAATAATAACAGAACGGCCTCAGGCCTAATAATAACAGAACGGCCTTAGGCCCAATTCATATACTGTTGTGATCCAATGTTCAATAATCTCCAATAAAGCATCAGTAGTATAAAACATGTCAAAGTACATAAACTTAACATATCCACATAACAGATCATTATACTACTACTACTCACAGTGATCCGGTCGTGCGATGGTCCCTTCCGACGAGTGACCTACACATTACACACATAAATTGATAAGCAATGCGTTCTTTTCTTAGCTTCTTGTCTTTCATCATTCTTCCATTTCATTCACTTTCTATTTATTTTTAAGCATTTCGGAGGAATTTAATATACACATGAATAGATTCAGATGGTCGAAAAGGGTAGCAGAAAGCAACAGAATTTTTCTCCAATTTCTGCACGTGCGGAGAGGTGTGCCGCACGTGCAGCCCCGCACGTGCTCTTATTTCAGATTGCCCAACCTACATCCCCTATTTCCCGCACGTGCAGCTGTGTCCCGCACGTGTGTTTCTAGGCCTTGTTTGTGTAGTCCGAAAATTCAACAAACTCAAGCTTTCCAAATGTATTTCTAAGGTACAATTTAAGCAATTTTACTTCAAAAACATGATTATACAACCATGATAAGTATGAAACTCAAGCTTAATATGATCATAACCTACTTTAGTTGGACGTATACAACTCTAATTTCCATATTTCCTTCACTTCTTTCATCTTTTCATATTATACATGTTTGTATATGTTTATATGAGTTCACAACAAACAAAGCTTCAAGATTAGATACAATTTCTCAAAATCAAACTCAAATCACACTAAAAATGAGGAAATCAACTCTTAAATCAAACAAATGTGAAGAAGCTATATTCATTTCAAAATATTTGTTCAAGCAAGATCACTATTCCAAAACCCTAACTTATATAAGTGGAAAAACTTCATTTAATACAATGAAGGCCCAAAA